>CAUVYR010000081.1:0-33974 GCA_963556235.1 Cryptophagus acutangulus | reverse complement strand
AATAAGTGGTTGTTGCATATAAACTTTACGAAAATTTGCGATGTGATTCAGTTAGATTTCCAAATCACGTAACGAAAAGTATTAGTCAAAATATTTGTTTACATTGTTTTTGTTCTCTGTCCAAATATGTAGGATTTTCAGGTAAATTCTTACAATTTATAATATATATATTTTATTCTTACAATTTATAATATATATTAATTTATAATATATTATCATAAAAATATATCAATCTCATTCGATAAGTTCTACATCTTATATCGCAAATCTTATCTCTAATCAGACTAACATTTTGGAAAACGAATTTCTAAGATGTTTTATGTTATAACAATATAAATTAGAGACATATTGCATTTTCAGATAAGCGAATTAAAGCGAAGTTTAAACTGATCATAAAGTAGTGGATCCAAGATCCAACTAGTTTATACAAGCAGATCTGGTGTATTATACCTTTGTAATTCCTTTCTAATTATTACCCCAATAAACAATGATACAACCTCAGATTAGATTTAAACTTATGTTTGCAATCGGGAAATGTACAGGGTATCTTAAGAAGGAAGTTCATAAATTAAAAATTAACTGGAAACTATGTTAAGCTATTTTATTATTTATTTTTTTATTCAGGACAGTTGTCTTAAGGGATAGAACACGAGAAGTTTAGTTTATGCGTTCCGAGTCGTTAAAATATCACTGGCTAAGATCGGGCAATGTAGTTTATTGCAAAAATAAATTTTCGTCTAACACATTTGCAGGCACACTGTGCAGCTTTCATTCATGCCAAACGGAAGCAGTTTTTGTTGTGCAAGGTAAAACTTTATATAAAATAAAAGAAAACGCATTAAAAAAATGTACATCAGGGAAGAAATTTTTTGTTTTTTATTTTACTTTTGTAAAATTGTTTTCTTGGTTGTGTTTATAAAGTGTAACTTCTTTCTCCAAACAATACAGTAAAATTCAGCACTCCTTATAAGTGAAGTTGAAATATTCTTAGTACACCCATCCGTTTAAGTTGCACAATTAAATATAATAATTTCAAAAAATATTTCAAGCTTTGCTATCAGACAGGAATGATTTAAAAATATTTTTTTTTTAAATTAAATGTGTAATGTTTACATACAGAGTGTGCTAGAATTTGCACCCCAGATCAAATGAGTGAAACACGGTATAGTCTGGCTTTTTAGTTATGAGCGTTCGTATGGAATTAGCTCAGACGTACGTATTTTATTGCTACGCTGTGCCAACGCATCATAGCATATGCTCAAATGCAGTCATGCGTATTTTCCTCCTGCAGTCATGCGTATTTTCTTCCTGCGCGACGTTACTAAGCAGGGTCTATGAATACAATCAATGCGAATGATAAAAAAGTCACATGCACGCATGTCTTGTTGCCTTTTGTGGTTCAATGGCGTTGCTCGAATATATTCTTTTAGTATTGTTTTAACGTGTCGCTGCTGATTTGAAGATACGCTACGCTACTAGTAAACATTTTACCTCGCCTTGAATTGATTTGATTCTGTCGCACTCTGTTGACATCCCATAGCTCATAACTAAAATGCCAAACTATAAGGCATTCCTATCTAAAACTTAAAAATAAAAATTTAGAGCAAACATTATTCGAGAAATAAGTTGACAAATCAATGACCCGATCCCTTAAGATAGGTTTGCTGTAATGTTACGTTACTGAGATTTCATTAAAATAAAAAATTGAAAAAAATAAACATTTGAATATGAAAGCAACGTAAAATTACAGCAAACATACATTATAAAAGCAGGTTTAAGTCAACCTTTAAAATTACACATCTGATTGTCCATCCGTGTGACCTCATTTGCTTTGAGGCGAGAGTTCTTAGACACTTTGGACATATACAATGAAGAACAAAACTTTGGAAACAAATTTTTTTTTGGTTTATCAAATTTTTTGTAACGAAATTAGAAAGGTTGACTAAATTACCTCAACAGGAATATTTTCTGAAAATCGCACAACTATTTAAACAACCAATAGAATAGCCGCATTTAAGCTTGTTGCTATAGTTACAATTGATCAACATCAATATTTTTTGGAAATATTTTGAAAATATTTAAAATATTTCCGATGTCACAATGAAAGGTGTTGTCAAAATTAATTTATTGGAAAAATTGGTAACATTAAATGAATCCAACAAATATATCAGAAAAACTAATTAAAATTAAAAACACAGTGATTGTAAGTAGTTTGTTATTGGTTTCCAACGGAAGCAGAAGTGGAAGTCGAGTAAGATAGATGAAAAACTAAGATAGATGTAGAATGGAAATATCTAGTAGTAAAATGTCATTATAATTTATTAAATATTTTATAAAATATAACATCAATTAAGAGTTGTGCGATTTTCTTACCGAATACCATTCGTACAAAAATTAATTCCGAATTTTTTTTATCGCTTACACTCATGCATTAGTTAGCGTGAGGAAATCTGCCCTCGTCTGCGACTCGGGCAGATTTCCACGCCAACTAATGCATTCGTGAGCTTAAAAAAAAATTCTGGAAATAATTTGTGCACTTATGGTATTACATGTGACAATCCAATTCATGTTCTACAATGGTAGTCTGAGAAACTAAAAAAAGGCTATTATTTCGACAAGAAACCTAGATATGCTATTATCGCTGCCCTAAATGTTCGATTGTCGCTGTCCAAAATGTTCGATTGTCGCTGTCAAAAATGTACGACTGACACTGTCAAAAATTGCAATTTATTACAATTAATAATACTTAATTAATGATAGTTATTAACCTTGCAATTCTTGTATACAATTTGCGTTCCTTGTCCAGCACTTGCACTAGCAGAATTGTAAACTGCAATGCTAGAAATTGTTATCTTAGCTTACAAATGTATTATTAATTACAAATGTATTTTGTTTGACATACAGAATACAAACAGGAAAGGATACAAACTGTATACAAAAAGGCACCCTAATTTTATCAGATTTTATCATTTCAAATCATTCATTGGATTGTCTTGTCGAATACAACTCGTGGCAGCAATCTTTTGTTAATTTTTATCAGTCAGATTAACTCGTAGCTGTTACCTCTAGACAATCGCCGTTGCAACAGCTACTCGTTATCTATCTGACAGATAAAAATTGCCGGCAAGATAGCAGCCACTTGTGGTATTATATATGACAATCCAATTCACGTTCTAAATCTTACTCTGAGAAACTAAAAAGGCTATTAAATCGACAATAATATCTAGATATCTATTGTCGATGTCAAAAAGGTTCGATTGTCTCGTAGCTGTTGCCTCTAGACAATCGCCACTCGCGCTGAAGCTCCCGTGGCGATTGTCGTTGCAACAGCTACTCGTTATCAATCTGACAGATAAAAATTGCCGGCAATATGGCAGCCACTTGTTGTATTATATATGACAATTTTTGTTTTTCTACTGTTCCCCGTTTTCGCGGAATGACGTGATTACACTAATTTTTAAATAGCACCCTACCGTTTTTCTTAAATATTTAGACAGATTAGCGAATTCTGATTTCAGCTATATGACATTGTGTGACATATTAGTCCAATACTTATTAAATTTTAAATGTAAAAACAGAATTTACAAAACTTCTACATAAACTTGACATTCTTGATATAAGCAATATTAAAAAACAATATTTCAATATTAAGAACTTTCGTTTTTTGAGAAAAACAGTACAAAATATTTGTTTTGTTTGAAGCGTTACTAGTGTACAATGGTTAGAAGTTTATCTGAAGCCGAAAAGATCTATGTACAGAGAAATTTTAATAATTGGAGAGTTTGACTGATTTAATTATAATTAAATCAGTCAATTTGATTTAATTATAAATAAATCAGTAAAACGTCAAACTCGCTAATTATTAATAATTTTGGGCCTGTAGCAGGTCTGCAACTTATAAGATTTGCTTCTCCAAGTCTTCGTCTAACTATCCGCTTGCTTATATTTACATTCCGGGCGTATTGCAGATTATTTCTGATTTCTATAGCTGTAGACTGGCGATTTCGCAAACTTTGTAACCTGATATATAGTCAACTTGCTTACGTTCTGGTCCCTGGTATCGAATGCGCTAGACGTACTTTTTTATTGCTACGCTGTGCCAGCGCATTACAGTATATGCTAACAATAACAGGAACGTATGTCTGCCAGCGCTGCGACATGACTTCCCAGATTTTATGAATACAATCAATATGAATGACAAAGAAGTTACATGCACGTATGCCTTTCGTCTTGTTGTCGTTTAGTAGCGTGGCTCAAATATTTGCTTTTGGTTTTGTGACTTTTTCGTTTGGTATAACCATTTTCCAGTGCGTTTTTCTCTATTTGAGTATTTTGAACACGTTTTAATAATTGCTTTCGATTCTGTGAAAAAATCAGTTCTTTTCAGAACTAAACGTCAAATTAACCAAAAAATGCCGAGCACATATCATTTGTAGAAAAGCAAGTAACAATTAAATCTATTCAAAAAGAATTGGCCGCAAAATGCATACTAACTGCCCATCGGGATACCATAAGAGAGCTACTGATCAACTTACAGTTCAAGTATAAAACAGATGACAACAGAAGAGCATTTTCAATACACAAATGACAAATGCTATTTGTTAGATTACTCCCTGAATAAATTTATATAAATACAACCAAAACAAAATTTCTACGTTACGCCACTGGTAAAAAAATTTGCATGGCCTTCAATTGATTTGATGCAGACGCAATCAGCTGGGAACCCAGGGCTCAGAACGAAAACGGTTTGACTATAGTGGTCAGCACGGGCGTTAGTTCGTCGTTGAGGGCTCGTTCCAGGACGTCTTGTATTTGGACCAGTAAATTTACTTAATTTCACCACTTAATTTTACACTTATCAATTTAGTATACTCGTATCATATGATGTACTAAAATCAACTGTACAAACTTATAAATAAAGCATAATTTCACACTTGTACCATATCTTAAGAAAACTGTATTTCATAAAATTATGATTTAAATAATTAAAAATTGTCTAAAATTTGTATTAATAAACAAAAATTCTGTTACGAAATATTTTTTTTAGTAATTTAAATATAAGCGGGAATCTTATTTTATACATCGGTTTTATTCAGTAGGGATCGGTCAAGCTTCGAGTATTGAGTTCTCTTTTAAAAATTACTTTTTCTCCCGCTTGCGCAGTCTGAGTACTCGAACAAACCTCATGTCGTTCAACCAAGGCAACCACGGGTCTTCAAATAAATTATTAAGAACTTACTGCATCAGTGCAATGAGCTGGGGCTCCATCTAGTTGGTACCAAGCTGGTGTTCACTTATTCAAAGGTAAGTTACCCAAGAAATCGGTAAGGGTAATATTTAATATTTCTACGTCGTTTCGAGCACTATTTAAAATTTCATTGTAAATTACAAAACTGAATGTATGTTTTTTTTTATGCAATAACCAAGATCACATAGCCGAACAATTCAATAAATATTTCACTAACCCTTCAACTTCGCTGAATAAATCGGCACTAAATTAAGCAAAATTGGGTGAATATCTCAAATCTTGTTCATCTACATCCAATCTATTCCTACTTCCAACTAATGCGGATGAAATGATCAAAATATGTAGATCACTGTCGACAAAAAAGTACTTTGGGTACGATAACATGAGTACTGATCTTCTAAAAAAATGTATTCACAAAATGGAGCCCTCACTGATAATTCTATTTAATAAATCGCTCGAGCTTGGAATTTTTCTTCAAGAAAGGTGAACGAAGCTTCTTAAGTAACTACAGACCAATATCATTATTACCTTTGCTTTTAAAAATTCTAGAAAAACTGATGTACGTAAGAACATCTTGTCTGAAAAGCAGCACGGTTTTCAAACTGGAAAATCTACAATTACGGCATCCCACATAACAGTGAATACCATTATGCAAAATCTGGATAACAAAGTACTAACTTGTGGAATGGCATGCGACTTCTCTAAGGCGTTTGACAGTGTGAAGTTTGAAATCCTACTAATGAAAATGTTTGAATACGGCCTTCAGGGCCTTCCCTTGGAATGGTTCTCATCTTACCTTTATGGCAGGTCTCAAAGAAGCGTAATAAATGTTAATGAAAAACGATATCTTTCCTCCTGGAGCAACATCAGTGCAGGAGTTCCACAAGGGTCGATACTCGGTCTTTTGTTATTTTGTATTATTCATTAATGATCTACCAACGATACTCAAGGATACGTGCCCAATCCTCTTAGCGGATAATGCACTAATTTTAATTTCAGGGAAATGTCCCACTGAACCTGAAGTCAAAGTAAGTGAAACAATATTGAAAATCACTAGTTGGTGTGACTCCAATCAACTCAAACTAAATCTTGATAAAACCAAATTGATCAACTTTTCACTAAATAGACCCTCACTAGGCATTGACAACAGAATCAAGTTTGTACTTATTGGAATGCTTGTGTTATGTGCACACCAATAAAAATTAATATGCTTTTTTCAATAGAAATACAAGGAACTGTAATCTAATCCTACTTCCCAAGCACACTACATCAACCTTTCAGAATAACTTTCACTATAAACGTGCACACTTGTACAATCACCTACCTAATTCCTACAAAAATCTATTAGTATTGTCATTCAAGAAGCAGATAAAAACCCAGCTATTATGCAGAGCCTATTATTCCATAGATGATTTTATAAGTGACAAATGGTAAGCATTTGTCATTGGTCTAACTTATTTATCAATTGTGATACGATTATGAATGTGTGATAATCTATTAGTTAACTTATGATATTTATTAATTGTGATACTTGTTTATTTATTGTGATAACCGTAAAGGATCACACTATTTTTTCTGTAATTCATACAACATGTTATTGTTTCATATGTGGAACTAAATTTATTATTATTATTACATAAGGTCAAAATTTTCAACCTTACGTACAACACGTTTCGGCATACACACCCGTATTAAAACCTAATTTAAACATTGCCATAATGAGACAACAATCTAGTCAAACTTACAAGGTGCAAGAAGCTAGTGCAGCTTTGAAGTAAGCGTTTAAGAAGTCGAGAATCGCTTGAAGGCATGACAGACGCAAATAGTCTCGCGTACCCCGATTCTCCTACACAAGCACACTCCTACAGCAGTAGGTTCTTGTGTCGATCAAGTTTTCACAAGAAGCATTGTAGCCGGGTCTTGTGGTGCTATGGGCTAGCACGCTGTGTGTGTCGTTTAGCAATCCGTGATTGGCAATCGTGAATTTGCAATCGTGGGTTCAATTTCCACTAAGAGCTCTTGTATGTTTGTGATTGTTTCAATTGTGGTAGGCTTATTTGGCTGATGAACTGCGGGTGCAGTACTCGCAGGGGCAATACTCGCAGCTATACCTAATAGCTAGGCTAGGTGTTAAAACGTAGGCTCTTGTGGCAAAAAGACAAAAGTCAATAGCCATTCGCGCGAGCTATAAACATACTTTTTTTTTTTAATATCTTTAAGCAACAACTTGAATTATAAAGTATTATTGGCCAAATACTGTTGTTAAAATATCAATTTGTATAAATTCTGAAGTAAAATTAATTATGTGAAAATTATTGTAATGTTATTTTATTGCAAGTTTGAAAATAATTAAATAGAATCAAAATTTGTTTGTTTATAGTATATTAAGTATTAAGAACGGTAAGGGTAGTTTAGTGATCGAAGACAAAAGTTGGACAAAAGAAACTACTTACTTTACTTGTCTGGGACTATTAAGGGTATCCCGATGGTCACCGATTCAATATATTCTTTTCCTACGTATATTATGAAGTTTTACCATAACGCGACGCGAGGTCTTATCAAATATTTCACTGGCCCACTGGATACTATTGATTATGTGCTTAGAAATGCAACAAGAATAGATATATATAAAAAGATGTTGTTAGATAAGGATAGAATTTTGCAGATATTTAGTTTTTTGTAATTTTAAGGATTTTTATTAGAAAATTTTGAAAAATGTAAATGTAAATATTAAGTCAATAAGATGCTTTATTGCGAACATATAGAAACAGATTGTTATTAAATCATTTAATCCATGAAAAAGCAATTATTGATAAATAATTGATTGTTTGAAGCATTTGTATGCATTTGTTTGTTTATTTTATAGACTTTTGCAATTTTACAATAAATAATCTTCATATATTTCTAAAAAAAAAATCTAAAAGTTACGTAGTTTCTGCAAAATTTAACAAAGAATATATAGTAGCAGGCGGGATAGCATGCATCTTGTTTCAATGCATTAGCAGGTACGGAAAAAAAATGAGGCAAATGCTAGGACGTGGTGGCTTGTTCTGGGCGTAAAAATAATTTGAATCGGTAATTTTCGGGATACCCTTAAAGTCTTAACGTTCTTTATGATTATAGCATTTTTTGCACGATCCAAAATAATAACGCGCAATAAAATATTAACGCAGTAAAATAGTTTATTAATCTTCATTATGACGTCTATTTAATAAATGGAGTAAAAGGTCTTTTAAAGCAACGTTTTCTATGATTTTTTTTTATATAAAATTCTGCCACTTGGTATAGTCGGTTAATATTCTTTTTGTAACTTTTTTAGATGTCTAACGCTAAGCAAAATATTGAGATTTGGGTCTGTTCTTAAAGTCATAGTATTTACATCTGATATTTGACTTAAACAATAATAAATTAAATAAAACGGTGTCATTAGCTTGAGAGTGACACAGTGTATATACTATTTATTATGCTTTTGTAGAGTTTCACATGATGATGTTTATACTTGTATACTAACAAATCAATGAAACTAGTACTACTAGTACTTAAAGAAAATAATGTTTTGCTCTCGGATAAAATGTCTCATCTCTTCAAATAATTTGCATATAAAATCATTAATCCTCTACATGCTCGTGTGTTTGCGAATAAATATTTTGATAAAGTAGTTCTTTATGATTAAAGATGGCAAATAAGATCAAATAATTTGATACATGGCGTGTAGGAGTGTTTTGGTCAATTGGGTCATGATCGAGGTCATAACATGAACGGTTTTTAAATAAAATGTTAACTGGAAACCATGCTTCTTATTCTTATCAGAATATATAACAAAATAGGATTTTTCTTAACCTATTTCATATACAAGAGGTCAAAATAGAAGAAGGAAGCTTATCACAAGCTGCTTCCAGGGTGACTTACGACCTGTTTGCTGTACCAATTTAACAGATATATAAAAGTATAAAACATTAAAATAGTAGTATTTAAAGATTGGGCGTCTAAAATTTTAATTACGTGTCGAGAGGTTTATGATTTTTAATAACATACTTCATTCATGTTCTTTTACCTAGTATTTTTGTGTGTGCTTATGGCGTAAAGAAGTTTTTGGTTAATGTAATATGTAAAATATGGTAGAGAAATAAATCTTTGTTTTAAGACTATTATTTTAATATTTGAACATTAATCTTCCGTTTTTACATTCATCGGAAAAATTTTATCGGAATCATTTACTTTTTTTTTATTTCATTTTATCGGAAAAACTTACTTTTTATTTCTGATTTAAAACCATTTGTTATAATAGTTTATATACAATTAAATTCGCTATTCAAGTTCCTGAATTAAACATTATATTTTGAATTACCGCCGTTTATCATCAAGCGGATGACTTTTAACTACAACCTGGGGAAAATTCTAATAGTTAATACTTATTAGTTGATTCAATAATTAAAGAACTTTATACCCGTCTCAAGACTGTTAAATAGGAATATATTATTCGATCAAATAAGTGCTTTTTAAAATATATTTATTTATTTATACATTTATATAGATTGAATTTGGTGAGTTTGTATGTTCGAAGGATAAATGCAGAGCACGTCTTTATGTGACGCGGTGTCACTTCCAATACAAGTAACAAGTGTGAAGTGTGCCGGACTCAAGCAACCAACTCTTAAACCTGCTATGAATTAAACATGCAACGGAGACTAGAAATCCCACTTCTTAGTCCTTACTCGTTATGAGGGATGGGCCCTGTTCCTTACTTTATACAGATTTAATAAGTACTTGAACTACTACACCAAAGAAAATCTATCTGCATTAAAAGTTAATATCTAATTTTCCGCACAATTTTGTCAAAAATATTTGACTATCTATAAAGTTTAAGGCTCCCTTAGTCAAGTGTTTTCAACCAGTAATGTACCAAAATTATGTGCAATAAATTTATGTTAGCGTTTGTCAATCTTTTGTTATCAAAAAATAAAGATATACTTAGTGCGCACTAGTACAACCTATTGAAAATCGCCATTATAGTTTATCGCGCGCAAGAGTGGATTATTTTTATTTTGCCAGAAATTCATCAGTTTTGCTTCTATTTCACTTTTATTTTTTTTATCCGATTTTGATGTGTGAAACATCAATGGGTTCAGAAAACATGTGCCTTTAAGAAAACAGAAACAAAAAGTATTTTAACATTATATATATATTTAATAAGAAATGGTTGAAATTTTAATAACATAACGAACTTCATCTATTAAACTAAAAAACAAACCGTATACAATACTATTATATTGCCGCATACAGTATTTTTTAAAATTCATATTTTAAAAAGTAAACACTATAAGAAACCGACTTACCTAATCTATTAATAAATTAAAATATATTTGTTGTATGGTAAATAATAAACAATTTTCTTTTGAAGTACAAATTTAACAATCAAACTTGGAAAAACGTATTTAAAAAAATTGAGATAATTCTATGAAATTTTCAGTAATATAATCAGATTAACGAGTACTTGCATTTCGTGGAGATAATATTTCAATATCGCTAAAATTAACTTAATTATTCGCATCCGGACATTTCATGAAATTATTTCAATTTCTAAAGGTAAGTGTCCATTTGAGAGCATTTGAGAGCAACTTGCGCGAGTTATTCTCGAGAGTTACTCTCGGGTGCGTGTCCACTTGAGAGTAACTCTTAAGAGTTTTAACTCTCGGATAGACATAGACAGTTAGCTGAGAGCTTACTATCAGATAGCTCTCTCATGACCGTGTCCACTCGATCTTCCTGGAGAGAACTTTCGGGAGTTAAATATTTGAACGGCCTAAAAAGTTTGTTAAATTTTGGTCTCAAATGGATTGTTCACTTGCGCGACATTGCGAGTACTATCCCAATACGAAACTGGTTCCAATATTGAGAGCTACTATCGCAAGTGATAAGTTTTGGTATATCCATTTGAGAGCACTTTTTGCTAAGTTTTCTCTCGATAGTTTAACGCCACTCTCAGGCAGTAGCTCTCCAAAGCGTGTTCACTCGCGAATTACTTTTAGAAGTACTCTTGAGAGTAGCTCGCGAGAGCATTTCTCTCAAATGGACACTTACCTAAAGAAGAAAAAATAAAAAAGTGTGTTGGGTGAAACCATGGATCCAACGCCGATACAAATTTGGTGCGTGTTCTCAATTAGTAAAAGAATTACAAATTGAAGATTCTCAGCAATTTCGCAATTTTGATCAAATGAGTGCAGTTCAGGTTCAAGAAATCATTACTTTAATTGGTCCTACAATTGCAAAAAAAACACCAAAATGCGAAAGGCCATTTCTGTTTACGAACGGGTAATGGTTACATTGCGATTTTTAGCATCAGGTAGGTAATTGAATGATGCATATACAGAGTGATTATACGATGCATTATCACTCGTTATATACAAATACTTACCTAATCCTGAATATTAATAATATACTTTTTTTAATTTGCAGGTGATTCGTATAGCAGTTTGCAGTACTTATTTCGAATACCGGTTTGCACAATTGGTAGGATAATAAAGGAAGTGACACCAGCTATATACAACGCCCTAAAGGACGAACATATAAAGGTAGATGTAAAGATATTCGTCATTGAGAATAACATTACGAAAAACTTTTATTCGTCATAATTGAACGTATTAATATAATTGGTAACTGGATCTTCACGTATAGGCAAAGTTGAACAAATAGTTGGTGATTCTTGTTGAAACAATTGAGGTTGAGAAGCAGTGGTTGTAGTCGCTGGGGTAAACATTTGAGATTGAGGACCAGTTGTTGAAGTAGATGAGGCAAAAAGATCGTCATCAGCTATGCGGGCTATTGATTTCCGTATTTTACTTTTTAATCTTTTTTTGTTAAAATCCGAGTGTAAACTTTTCAATTCCAGTGAAACATATAGCCCAAATTGATCGTATTCGTCCGGTTCTTTTTGCAGTTTTTCTAATGCAGACTTGAAAAGTAAATCATCATCATCGGCCTTTCGTTTAGTTGTTATAACTTTTTTTTGCGTCATTGTTTTATCTTTACTCTTTTGTTGATTATCGAGAGTCAGTGCGTTATCTTCATCTTCTTTTGATTTTTGACTTGGTTGAATCTAAACATATTTAACGATAATTGCTTTTTTGGTTTTGTAATAATTTATAATAATGTTTTGGTTTTAGTTTCTAAACTCCAAAGAGCAATGGCTAAAACATGCAGAAGCTTTTAATAAAAAATGGAATTTTCCTCATTGCCTCGGTGCCATCGATGGCAAGCACGTCGTTATGCAAGCTCCAGATTTGAGCGGGAGTCATTACTACAATTACAAAGGAACCTACAGCATCGTGGGCTGTAGCAGACGCAAATTATAAGTTCACATATATTGACGTGGGATGTAATGGACGAATATCCGATGGGGGTGTTTTCCAAAATTGTTCATTAAGTAGCGGACTGGAACAGGGCACTATATATTTACCTGATTCAGAACCACTGCCTACTAGGGATATCCCTGTGCCCTATATTTTTGTCGCTGATGACGCATTTGCAATGAAATCGTATATTTTAAAACCTTATCCTATTCGCGATCAACCTGCACCAAATCGAATTTTTAACTACAGACTATCTCGAGCTCGACGTATTATTGAAAATTTGTTTGGCATAATTGCTAACAAATTTAGAATTCTGCGAAAACCTATGAGTCTACAACCAAATGTAGTAACAGATATTGTTCTCGCAATATGCGCACTTCATAATTTTTTATTATCAACCAACGGTTTACGCGGAAATTATTAACAACCGACGTTAGTTGATGTGGAAAATAAAGACACTTACGAAATAACTTTAGGAAGTTGGCGAGAAGAAGACGTGTCACAAAATGCGTTTTTTCCTTTAGAATTTCCTTTCTCAAATTCAAAATAATGAAAATAAATTAACTGAAAACATCAAAAAACAAAATAGTATCTCAATAGATATTGTCAATCAATTTAATTCCTACATTCAACAAATATTACATATTGAAAAATTATTACAAACAGTAGTCGAAATGATCGCACACATTGCCGAGCAGATTATAAATAGAAAAGGTGCTGCTTTTGTCAAAGATATTTTGAATGAAAATTGAAATATGCATCAAATTATAAATTTAATTTTACAGGACATTGAAAACTCTATTGCCTATTCTAAATTAAAAACCATGCATCCTAGCATCATAAAAACATCAGAATTATATCTTAAATTATTAAAATTACAAGCTTAAATAAAAAAAGAGCAGTTGCCTTTTGAAATCACTTCGGAAAATACATTACTTATTAAACAACTGATTGAAGTCGACTGTTACATCTTAAACATGAAAATAACATTTTTACTTCACTTACCGCTCATCTATAAAGAAACTTTTAACTTTTTCCACCTATATTCCAATCCTATTCTGAATAAAAGTCAATTCAAGGCAATTATCCCACGTAACAAATATCTTTTCGGTAATATATTGTACTACACATATTCAGACGATAGCTGCTTGAAAATTGTACCATACTACTATATTTGTAAGAAATTAAATCTTCAAGAAGTAAAAGCTACTAATAGCCCTTGCGAAGTTCAGCTATTAGACATAAACAAACCACCAGTTTTCCAACAATTCCAAATAAAAATTACCAGACCAATCATAAAACAATTGAAAAAATCAACACAAGGAATAGGAATTTTTCCGGTGGAAGAAAAGGTTCATCTAAAGTGCCAACAACAAGAAGAAATCCGATTACTAAATGGTTTATATTTGATTAACGTTCCAATAAATTGCCAAATAGCTACTAGCAGTGCAACAATTACTAATTTAGTGCAAGAAACGAACAAAAAACATTCCATCATATTTCCCGATCTTTTCAAAAAAAAAGGATTTACGTCATCACAAAATTGGACTATTTAAATAGAAGTTATCAAATTGGACAAACTCCAAAAGATCAAAAACAAAATAATTACAAAAGAACCCCAAATATCATTTGGTCAAATATATCACATTCCAAGTGCCGGGACTGGACTTGTGTATTCTTTGTTAATATCACTAATCATTTTTCAATTTTTCAAAAATGGTACCAAACATGCACATTTACCAGAAATAGACAACCTGAAGATATCCAACTACCAAATCTTCAACTTTCTCGTGGGAATCAGAAGTGTGTGCTTAAGCTAAGTGACTGATCATCGTGGTATTCTTTTAAAAGAGAATAGCGTGCATTCTTAGGTATGAAATACAGCGTCAATCTTTCTGAATTTATAGTGCTTTTGTGATACAAAGTATTTCCAATTACACAAAATTGATTTGCATCCATTTCTTTATTGTTGGGTTTATCTTTGAGTTTATTGGTCTCGCTATCACTGCTCTGTTAGATGTTCAACCAACCTTCTGGCATACGACTAAAATTTTCTTCATCTTGTGATGAAGGTTCGACCTCATTTATGTTGACTGAACTTACAACATGCTTAGGCGGATTTTGACTCAAATAGTCAACATACGCGATTGACTTTTCAGCACGAAGTTCGATTACAAAATCAGAATCTTGTAAATGCATCCACCATCGACTAATTCGCGGTATTAAGTCTCCTTTAAACTGCGAATTTCATAAAAAATTACAATTAGTAACTAATTCAAACTTTACTTCGACTAAACAATGCCTAAAATGTTTCAATGCACTCACAGCAGCTAAAGTTTCAAGCTCAAATAAATGGTACAAATGTCACAGTTGGTACATACCTAGTTTCAGCAGGCCAAGTAGCCTTGTTCAAATAAGCAACCACTTTTTTTAAACCGTCATGTATTTGAATAAGGGTTACTTCAAAACTCGTACTACTTGCGTCCGTATATAGTTCTATTGGCAAAGATATTAAAAATTGTGAAAACGGATTCATTTACAAGAATGTCTATAACATACTTAAATGCATCTATGTGCTATTGTCACCAGCATCATACAGCACATGTTTCAACAGTGCAGACAGCGAACGAGTTTTCCTTAAAAATTCCGGAACAATTTTTTTTTAAAAATACTCCACATGTCTTAGAAATTGACGGACTTTTTTAACACATTTGGGGGTTGGATTGCTTTTAAATTATTTGCCTTAGAGGGACTCGGTTTAACCTCGCCATTTGATATTAATCGACCGAGATATTCTACTTCTTTTTGAACAAAAGAACTTTTTTTTTATATTGATAGAAAATCCGTTTGACTTTAGGGTAGTTAAAACGTTTGCACAATAATTAATCCCTTCTCAATCGAACTAGATGGAATGAGTACATCATTTATATATATTAGGGTAATTCCATTTTGAATTTCAGACGGCAATTCAAGCTTAATAGCTCTTTGGTAAATTGAGGGAGCGTTAGCCAAACCGAATAGCATTTTAAAGTATTCATATTGGCCATTCGGAGTAACAAATGCCAATTTTTCAATCAAATCCGGATGCACTAGTATTTGATGAAAACCTGCTGCCATGTCAAGGGCACTGAAGTAGGTGCTGCCACTTAGATATATTTGATCATCAATTAAAGGAAGAGGGTTCCTATTTCTTACCGTGATTTTATTCAGTGCCCTGAAATCGACATCTAGCCGCAATTGTCCATTCTTTTTCTGTATTAGCAAACACGGACTTGCACATGGCGATGGACATATGATCGAATTTTTTACTCAAATCGTCAACAATTTGGTTGACTGTCTCGCGCTTACCAATTGACATTAGATAAGAACGATACTTAATATTTTTGTCGGATGTTAATCTAAATTCGCCTGCGATTATGGGGGTAGGAATATTATTTTCATTTGTTATTATGTCTGTAAAGTTTATGTCAGAGTGGTTTGAATTTGGGTTGTATTTTAAAACAGAAACAAATGAGTGTCATGCCTGGTAAATTTAAAAAATCTAGTTTGCAAAAGGCGTCACATCTGATTGTATTATTTTGAACTACATAAAATTTGTGTGTAAGTGCATTTTCATTTGCATTTTTGTTAAATCTTACTTTTACCACCACTCTGGGAGTTGGTGGTTTAACTTGTTCAACACATGCAGTTGTTGAACAAGTTAAACCACCAACTCCAGAGAGTGGAATGTAGTCAAGAACCGTTTCTTATTTTAATATTTGACCAATGACAAACTCATTAATGACACTTATGCACCGGTATCTAACAATACCTTTCACGATCGTTGATGTTTGAACAATAATAAGTCATCGGCGAAGAAACAGATTTTGAAGATAGTCATTTGATACTATTAGCCTATTTGCCGTTTGTGTACATTTCATTTCGAGTACGCTTATAGCAATTGTCCACTATGTGACAATAATTATTGTCCAATATACGTTTACAATAATCGCAAAACAACTTTTTGAATTTTCTGTTTGGCGCATTGATATTTGGTGATACTTTGCGTTCTGTTTTTACAATCAATTTGTCTATGGCCTAACTGATTGCAGTTAAAGCAACGTATCAGTGAATTAATCAGAGCTTGATGAACGGACAATTTAAAATTTGTAATTTTATTCTCTCGCTTGACGGTACGTGCAAGTTGTGCTAACAAAGATGTTACAGTTTGATGATTGAATTGAAGTGCTTGCATTCGCACTGAAATATCTTTAATGCCAAAGCAAATACTACTAATTAGTTGGTCATGTGTAATGGTCACACATGACCAACCAATGTAATGTTCACACATGTGTTCCTTGGCCAAAACTTGAACAGCCAACAGCCAAAATTAGCAACCTCCGCAAAGATAGCCCACACATCTCTTTTCAAATTTTTCTACGTACGCCTATCAGTAGGGCACGAGCCTGAAAACCATTCACTCGCCTCACTTTTAAAACAGCTCGCGATGCTCGTCATCAAAAAAGCTTTACTACATCCTTGTTCTTCTATAATTTCAGTGATGTCGCGTGCCCATCTTTGGGGATCATCCCTTGTGGGTAAAAATTCCTGTAGAACAGCGGCATCGTGTTCAGGTGTAATTGGCAGGCGTAGTCTCCATCCTGCCCAACAATCGCTGAAAGACGGATTCGAGGGTGGTGCTGTTAGAGGTGCTGGTGCTATCGGAGGTGCTGGCGCTGGTAGGGGGTGCCGGATCTGATATTGTAATGCCACTTGAAAGTTTATTCGCACAGAAACTTAAACTCACTTATGGCACTAATCGATCCCACTGTTGATATCAGCTTAGAGCGAATAAATGCGACGAGTGATACAGTTTACCTTATTTATTATAAAATAACTGTCTTACTAACTAATAATTAGATAAGGAACAAATATAACATATAAAATAATATAACTAATTAGGAACAAATGAAGTAGTAGTTGAGTCTGCAAGGCCGGTTGGCATTCTGTCGATCCACAACATGGACATGCTAATGAAGAGTCCTGTGACGTCACATATTTAATAAACAAATGAAGCACATTTGTATGTATAATCAATTGGATCAGTGATTTATCGATCATGTATTATATATATTTATATGATGTGTATCTTGCGTTCATATATAAGTAAACGGAATATCAAATATCATTCAACCTGTGCTTTTTACTCTCTACCACCTTAAGTGATTAAATCCAGTGTTTTTCGACGTTCTCTGTATTTTTCGGATATACTTTTGCTTGTCAAAAGTCCAGTTTATTTGTGAGTACCTTTTTATCAATGACCGCTTTTCAATTAAGCGATTCTTTGCACATGATTTTAATTTTCTGCAATTTACTTATCTTTTGCTGGTTCTTTTTCTCTTATCTTTTTTTTACTATATAAATTCTTCTGTATTAATAAAATCGACTTGTGTTCAGTGTAATACGCCTGTTGAAGTCACTGACCAAATTAACTATCTTATCTGTAATATTGCCTATCCTGGTATCAAGTGTGCGAGCTTGAACAAAACCACCTTTAATTAAATTTATCAGAGTGATAATATTTCCTTTACTTGCAACAACTGCATAAACTTATGCGGCGCTACCGTCCATAGTTTACTAGCAATTTTAAACAGGCACTCTGATTTACTGAAGGATTTGACGTCCAAAGTGTCTAAGCTTGAAGTCTCCTCTCGCTTCCAACGCTCACAGGATGAGATCATACCTCCAGTGGCAGAGGCTGACAATAGTGCTAATGCTTGCTTCAGCTGGTACTTCTGCACCTCAAACTGCTTCTACCTGGCCGGCTCCAAAGCATTCACGTGACCCTCGACTAGTCTCCTTGAAAGCTCCCAAAAAAATTGGGATTTCAACTTTAACTAGTCCGAAAATAGTTAATAAAAATCCTAGTATTTTAGGAACTGGCATTTCTCGGTTAAACTCAATAGACAATAATTCCTCATTTATGTCTGCTCCGCGTAGAAAATGGCTTTACTTAGGCACGGTGAGCCCGGGCACTGCTCCCCAGAACATTTTGGATTATGTGCGGCTCTTGCTCAACATTGTTGATGCTAAATGTGAGCAACTTGTTAATAATGAAGACATTTGCTCCTTCAAGCTTGGTGTGAAAGAAGATGTTTTGAATTCTCTATTAGATCCTAATAAATGGCCTGCTAAAGTTGCTATAAAAGAATTTATTCCAAGAAGAAGAACAAATCGTGCTTCATTTTATCTTGAAAACTCAAATTAATAGTTGTGCGTATCACTGCGACAACTTACTTGAAAACCGTATAGATTCATACATTATATCACTTTTTTATCAAAACATTCGTGGTCTGCGCACTAAAGTCGTAGATTTTTCTTTAAAAGTATTAGCCGTTAACTTTGAAGTTATATTTTTCTCGGAAACCTGGTTAAACGACAGCATTCACAATACGGAATTATTTGGCAATCGCTTTTGTGTTTTTTGTCATGACAGAATCTATAAAGTTCTAAACTGTTCTAGAGGTGGTGGCGTTCTTATTGCTGTGCTTAATAATCTTTCGTGCTCTGCACAGCTCACTCCAACGACCCAGCTTTTGAAGATATTCGAATTATCGAGAATTATCGAGAACGAACTCTACTTTTTAGAATGGTGACAGCAAAGGACGCGCGTGCGTATTAACACTTATCTAGTGACCTTAACTACGTTTAAAAAATGGCGTGCTTTTTCTAAATGATTATTTTTTCAATTATTATTTTTAAACACATGGTTTATTTGTATACCATATGTTATAGAAATAAAGCGTTATTTCAGTCACATATTCCTGTAAAAAATAAAACTCAGAAATTTTAGAAATAAATTTTTATTATATCATTATTTTTATTTTTTTAAAGGATAACATTATCAGTTGCTGTACTTGCTATTATAAAAAACACGATGTATTCATCTAATTTTTGTACAAACTTACTTTTGCATATTTAATGCAATTTTTCTACCTCCAATAAATCGAAGCCGCAAATAAAACACTTTGTTTGAACCATGTTAAAATTTTAAAATATCCGCAATTCAGTTTTGTGAACACTACACCAAAACGAGCACTGTGATAGAAGTATTTTAAAAAACAACGAAGCTATATTATAAACAAGAACACTAAGACTATAATAGTTATTTATACAACAAGTAGCAAAATGTAAGTTATTTTTTCACAAGTCGTAAATTTGTCCAACGAGGCGTCAGCCGAGTTGGACAATACCACAGATAAGGTTATATACAGATGTGCCATCGGATAGGGCAAAGTGTTTCGCATTTTTATATTGCCAACGCCCGACTAGAGAGGGCTTTTTTTAGTATAACGCCGGCCACGGAGGGGCGTTGTTCTGGTACAAAATGGCATGTCTATCCTATGGTAGATGGCGTTGCAAAATAATATAATACTCTAATAACGTAATATGAAATCATCTTCATATGGCCCAAACCACACCCAACCAACAATTACAACAGTTGCAACCCCACGTCGAGACAATTTAACAGTTACAATTTAACAGTTGCAACCTTACGTCCAGATACAGTTTCTAAAACCATCCGTTAAATTATAATGTGATTACAGTTTTCTTTCAAAACAAAATTAAATAAACTATGATGTAGGCAATATAAAAGGCATACTCCTAGATGTAGGCAATATAAAATACACGCGGGTTGAGGGGAACTGAATAGGTAGCGAAATAAATATTAACGTGGACAGCCTATCTGTTATACTTATCTGTGACAATACGACAAGTGAAAAAATAACTAATTTTGCTCGTGTTGTATACACTATTTTTTGCAATTTTTAAGCTTAATTTGTTATTAATTAAAGCAAACATTGACAAACAATTGAAATCGCCCCTAGGAACGAAAAATCAACCAGCTTCCTTCACATAATTCAAATCGAATAGAAGTGTTTGCTAACTCAAATTTAATGGAAATGTGGCTTATATGTTCTTGTTCAGTTAAATAATCTTACTAATTGTACAATTAATATTGTTAATAAATAAAACATTGCAGTTTTATAACTTTTTGCCACGCTTTTATCAATTTTTAAAATAATGAAAAAAAGTAAAACGAATGAAAAAAAGTAAAAAAAAAGAGTGAAAAAAAGTCTTTTTTTCACGCTTTTTTAGAACAATAAAAAAAAGAAGGCTGTTTCAATATCAAAAATGGCAACTAAAAAGATGTCATTTTAATCGCAAATTGCAAAAAACTATTATAAATACAACCATATTACACAAAACAGAAACTTAAAATTGCAATTGATTCGAATTCGAGCAAAATGTGTTGTAAAGATAGACAATAACACGATAATCAAATTCCAAATTTATTTAAATGTAATTCTACAGAAGCTTTTTTATTGTCGAACGTAAAGTTGTTTTCAATATGAATTTTGTTGCTTGGCAATATGACGAAAAGAACTGACTGTGAAAAAATGACGGGTCATTTTTTCAGGCAGTTTTTTAAGTCGCATTGCCTTCCAGCAACAAAATTTAAAAAAATTGCAACTTTACTACACCTTTTCCACTTTTAGTTTAGAAAAAGTCACATTAATATTAGAACGCGTCACTTGTATTTTAGAATAGTCGGTTTAATTTTAGAAAGTATCATTTGTAGTTTAGAATGGTCAGTTTATTTTTGGAAAACATCATTTGTAGTTTAGAATCATTATTTAAATTTTAGAAAAGATCATTTGAATTTTGGAATGATCACTTTAATATTAGAAAGCATCATTTGTATTTTAGAATAGTCACATTAATATTAGAAATGGTCATTTGTATTTTAGAAGTAGGTATCAATTTAATATTAGAAAGCATCACTTGTAGTTTGGAAAACGTCACTTATAGTTTAGAAAAAGTAATTTGCTAGAAAAATAATTGGTAGGTAAATTGTGTATTTTTATTTAAATTGCATTTTTAAGATGTTCTATGTCAATGTAGTTGAGCGCAATATAAGTGGGACACCTTTGTTAATATTGTCTTTAACATTAATGTAAAATGTCTGTTTTCTGGTGCTAAAATAGGTTAAAATATTAATATTATTTTGTTAATAGGTTTTTCTGTCGTCTTTTTTTTTAGCGATTGTGGAAAAAATTATGTTTAGCACACGTGAGCAATGTCTTTTTCTCATTCGTCCAGTTGGCGCCAACTTCTGGACTTGTGAGAAAAAGACACACTTTGCTCACTTGTATTAAAAATAGCTATTTTTAAACTACAAGTGACGTATTCTAAACTACGAGTGACGTTTTCCAAACTACAAGTGATGCTTTCCAATATTAAATTGATACTTCTCATATACAAATTACGGTTTCTAATATTAATGTGACTATTCTAAAATACAAATGATGCTTTCTAATATTAAAGTGATCATTCCAAAATTCAAATGATCTTTTCTAAAATTTAATTGATGATTCTAAACTACAAATGATATTTTCCAAAATTAAACTGACCATTCTAAACTACAAATGATGGTTTCTAAAATTAAACTGACTATTCTAAAATTCAAGTGACGCTTTCTAAACTAAAAGTGGAAAAGGTGTAGTTCGACAAAAAAAGCTGGGGTGTAATTTGGTAAGACAATTTAATGAGCAACAAAAGTATACAAAAACTTTATGTCAACCTGACATTGATTTTTAGTCTAGCATTTCTTTAGTTCAGTTTAGTTTTATACAAGAAGACTAGAAATGACAGGAGCATTAACTCTGACATAATGTACACGTTTAGACGGTCTTATATAGGGCACCCCCAGAGGGCGCTGCATATTGCTATCCAGTTCGAGTCTCCAATCTATATTAGAAATTTTTAAAGAGAGGCAAGATGCGACAGACATATAATGACATTTATTTTTAAATTTTAAACGTCACTTGCGTGTACTCTGTCAAAAGATATTTTAATAGTTTAAAAGTTTGTAAGTGAAAATGCCAGTCATACTCAAGCCAATACACTTTTTTGGGCTTCCAAAGGTATGTATAATACATAAAATGAAGTTTATGAGGATATGATGTGAAATGCGTAAATTAATAAAATACTTTTTTTGTAGGATTTGGATATAAAGCAGAAGTGGTTGGAAGCAATTGGACCGCATCTCAGAAAAATGAAAACAATCAAATCCAAAATACCTAGATTGTTCATATGCGAATTGCACTTCAAGACTGAAGATATCGAACGAGTTTTTGAAACTCGCTTGAGTGATGGATCTATTTATCGATTGGTACGAGAGAGGACTAAATTGAACAACCGGGTAAAAAACGATTTTGCTGCAAGTGAGTTAAATAAATAATTGTTGAAGACCATTTGAAAATGTGTATTTCCGGATTTAAAAGTTAAAATAAATGATTTTGTATTACTATTGTTTTTGATTTTGAAGTTGGATATATAATTAGATTAGATTTATAGATATAATTAGCTGATTTACTTTAATACAATAGTTTAGAACATTATGAATTCGAACTGAAAATACCCACAGTAGTTGCAAATTTTTGTCTTTCAAGTTTTTCAAGAACTTATATTTTAGTACGTACTACTTAAAATTACAATTAGTTCGGTGGCATAAGACATTTACGGGGTAGAAATGTGAACATTATTTAAGCCTTATATTTCTACTTTAATTATTTTGACATTAATGACGTTTATGACGAGCGATATATTTTGTTCTCAGACGTCACACACAATTGTACAACGATCCGTAGCGCCACCCGTATACAGTCCCATTCCTAGAATTGAGTTGAGGCTCCTTTTTCTAGTCTTCTTGGTTTTATATTTATACGGTTGCCAGAAGCCCGTACAAAAATGCACAACCAACTAGATTTATCATAAGAAACATGAAAAAAAAACAAAAAATCCATTATCCAGTGTGCAAAAAAAAATAGTAACCTGATCAGTAATTTAATCAGAAATGTCAAAAAAGAATTGCTGTAAAACCATGTAGTGTAGTAGCTCTGTTCATTTTATAGCGTCTCAGAGTAAAAAAAAAATAACCATCTAAAATATAAACAAAAATTTAATATACTCAAATCCAGTATAGCAAGTAAATACGCTGGTGGCGCTATCTACGTCCACATTTCCAAAAATTAGCCGACTATAATTTTAAAAGGCACTTGATCGTATTTAACTTGTCTGGTATATACTCTACTTCTCACATATTCATTCTTTATTTACGTTATATGTATTCTTTTCAAATTGATACCGAATTTGTATCTTACTGATACGATTTTGCTCACAAAACTTCAATCTGATTCATTTATAATATCTAACATGAATATGTTTGTCATTCCCATTCAATATCAATTATACTATTTTCAAATTTACGGAATATTACTCGAGTGTTTTAAAAACATCGTTGTTTTTTATAGAAGTAAGCGAGTTAACACTTGTGGTCTGTAAATATTCTCGACACGGAGTTGGCATCCTGTTAAAGGCCCTTAGCTTACACATCTTCCTCGCCATCATTATTTCAATCCAACAGCACCATCCAGTATAGCAAACAGCTGTTAAAGAACCACTAAGGCGCTATTGCAGCTTGTTTTTACCAAATAGGCAAAACTAAGTGTTCGTAAATATATCAACAGCAATTATTTTACCTTTACAACGAATCTTATCTACTCGCTCATCGTCGAGATCGTTATCTGCCTCTTGTACGAAGCAGTGTAAATGCAATTCTATATTTTATTTCAGTAGGCAATTATAAAGCAATTGCCTACATTTGATGAACACTTATTTAATATATTTAAAACTATACACTTTTGTATTTAAATGATTTATTATTTTAACTTTCGGATTAATTCGAAAATTAAAATAATTTATTATATTTCGCTTTACGTTGTTTATATTTTTAAATAAAACTTCTACTTAATTATGGTGTTCAACTTAATCCAAGCAGCAACTACACAAAGCAAAAAACCTTTATTAAATTCACATTCAAAGATATAAATTTGAAAAATAATGTTAGGGGTTTGCAATCCTATATTTTAAGCTCGAATAATTTGATTTAAAATGGGACGCGCTAGAAATTTGCAGGTTTGCGGAATAACGTATAACGATTGATAATGTATGAAAATCACGTCGTATGCTAACTTGAAACGTGACACCCTCTGGGCCAAGAAATGTCCTTAAGGATAGTGCCCTTTCATTTCTTTGACGTCCAGAGGCAATATCCAAGATGCACGTTTATCCTTCAGATGAACATGTATATTTATCACTTCTTGATCGTAAAACTACTCCTTCAAAAAACTTTACTTTAATACTATATTATATATAATTGCTTAATTTTTTCTGATGTATATAACCAACACGAACTGAATTGCTATAGAACTAATAAGCTGTTATGTTATGTATTATTATGTTATGTATTATGTAGGTGTTCGGTTTTGAAAAAAAAATAATGTGTTTTGTGAGGTAATATTTTGTATTAAATCGAAATATATAGTAAAATAGTAACTTGAATTTAAAACATATTTGTATATTGATAAATACTAACTTGATTAATTTTGAAAATTTTAGCGATTAGCGATTTATCTAATTAATTTAAATGAAACCAATATGTGTGTAGTCTTATTGGGCTTCAAAAATATTCGAACTCAGTCAAGTGAACAAATATCAGAAAATCTGGTATAGACATCTTAAGGAAAGAACTGTCGGGAACTTTCGGCTATAAAATCGATGATAATTCTCAATAATTATTAATTCTATTGACTGTACAAACTAAATTTTCAGCGTCTGGCGGCAGACACAATGTTTGGCTAGAGGCACAGATAAGTATACAGATAGGCCGTTCTCCAAGTTTATTTGTTTCGCTACCTATTCAGTTCCCCTCAGCCGCGTGTATTTTAAATTGCCTACATCTATGAGTAAAACCATAGAAATCTATTGTAAAACGTGGTAAAACATGTATTTAATTTTTTTGTGAAAGAAAACTGTAATCACACTATACTTTGACGGATGGTTTTAGAAATTGTGTCTGGACGTGGTGTGGCAACTGTTTTTCAATTTGAAATTGGGACTGCTTATAGGATTGGCCTAAAATATAGTGGTAGAATGCAATGCACATTTTTTGTAGCGCGCCTAACCAGTAGCCACAAATTGTCTGTGGTGTGACGGTATGTTTTTTGTTGTATTAGAGTTGTGTATTAGAGTTGTGGAGAAGTTGTGTGTATTAATTGGTTGATTGGGTGTGGTTTGGGCCATATGACGATGATTTCATATTAAGTTATTAGAGTATTCTATTATTTTGCAACGCCATCTATCATACGATACACATTCCATTCTACAGGAACAGCGATCCCCGTGGTGGGCGTTGAACTAAAAAAAGCCATCTCTTGTCGAGCGTTGTCAATATCAAATATGCGTAACATATTGCCCTATACCATGGCACATCTGTATATAACCTTATCTGTGACAGATATAGTCGACTTACAGTATATGCTAACAATAACAGGAACGTATGTCTGCCAGCGCTGCGACATGACTTCACAGAATTTATGAATACAATCAATATGAATGACAAAGAAGTTACATGCACGTATGTCTTTCGTCTTGTTTTCGTTCAGTAGCGTCATATGAATATAATCTTTTATTTTTGTACTGGCGTGTCGCTCCTGCTTGGAAGATATTCTACGCTACTGGTAAAATGTTTACATGTCCTTCAATTGATTTGGTTCAGGCGCAATCAGCTGGGAACACAGAGCTCAGAACGGAAACGGGTTGACTATAAGGTTATATCTTAGAAGAAACAAAATAATTTAAAAAAACTGTAATCATGGGTTAGATGCTTACAGCAAATATAATGAATACCCATATGAATTTCTGCCTTATATAAAAGCAAGAAGACTAGAATAGAAGGATACTTAACTGCTTAACTATTGACATATATTCGATGGCTTCATATACGTCGCCTCCAGGTAGCGCTGTCATCAAAAGATTTTTTTTGTGAGTTTCCAATCTATGTTAATAATAACCTAAAATTTTAGTTTTGACACGTGTGATTTTGTGTTTGTGAGCTTTGATTAAAGAAGATTATAGAAATAAAATGAAACCGGGATTGTGTTGCATTAATAACGGCAGGGTTGAAAATCGAAATCTCTATGTATTCAAAATTGCCAAGGTATGTTTTATAGAGATAATACAATAAAAGCGCCGGCCACGGAGAGGCGCTGTTCCTGTTGAATGGAATGTCTATCCTATGGTAGATGGCGTTGCAAAATAATATAATACTCTAATAACGTAATATGAAATCATCGTCATATGGCCAAAACCACACCCAACCAACCATTACAACAGTTGCAACCCCACGTCCAGACAATTTAACAGTTACAATTTAACAGTTGCAACCCCACGTCCAGACACAGTTTCTAAAACCATCCGTTAAATTATAATGTGATTACAGTTTTCTTTTAAAACAAAATTAAATAAACTATGATGTAGGCAATATAATAGGCATATTCCTAGATGTAGGCAATATAAAATACACGCGGGTTGAGGGGAACTGAATAGGTAGCGAAACAAATATTAACGTTGAACAGCCTATCTGTATACTTATCTGTGATTTAGCTTAATTTAACATTCAATATAAAATAAACTCATTACAATATAATAAAATACTGACAAACAAATTTGATGATACATTTAGCAAGATTAGGTTCAATACCAAATGACAAATGTTATTTTTAAGTAAAGAGCTGCGTACGATAAGTCCTAACTTTTTACACTGACTCGTCTTTTAAGTACCTAACTATTTACACTATTTAAGTACCTAACTATTTACACTATCAAAATATTTGAGGTTTGTTGTGTTTTCTAATTGTGACCTTAAGAATTGGAACGTTGCTTGGCGTTTGGAGGTCCACTGGAAGTTTTCGTTCTTGATGAGTAATTTTCTCAGTTCATTAGTGTTTGCTGCTAGATTTGGTAGACATTTGTTGACATAATTTTACTTTCCTAGAAAACTGCGTAATTCTGTAATGTTTCCTGCCGATTTTAGGCTTACAACTGCTTCCAATTTTTCTTTATCACAATGAACTCCTTGTTCTGAAAATACTTATCCAAAGAATTTAATTTTTCTCACACCAACATAAAAATTTTGCATTTTTTCTCACACCAACATTTCGACATTTTTTTGGGGTTTATTGTTACATTTACGATAATGAGTTGTTCCAGTACTGACAGAAGTCTTTTGTCGTGTTCTATAATCGTTCTTCAGTATACTAGAATGTCTTCGATGACGTTTAGAATTCCAGGTATGTTCATCAAGACTTGTCGAATCGTGTTTTCAAACAGTTCTGTTGCTGCATTTATGCCAAAATTCAAACGTTTGTAACGAGATAGACCAATGTGAGTGGAAAATGTTATGATGCTTTGCGATTCAGGTCAAAGTGTTAGCTGATGATATTCATCGTTTAAATCAATTTTAGAGAAGACTTTGGCATCGTTCAATTGTAGCATTATGTCATCAATTGTTGGAGTTAGGTGTCGTTCTCGTTTAATCGCGACATTGGCTGCTTGCATATCTACGCACATTTGCACTTCTTTTGGATTGTTTGGTTTTGGTACCAGAACTATATAGTGGAACCCCATGGTGTAGGTCCTTCTGCTTGTTAAATTCCATCTGCGTTTAATAGACGATCTATTTCGTTTTCAACTGGCTTTCTGAGATGAAATGGAATTTTTCTATGTTTTTGCTCTACCGGTTGGATGTATTTATCTATGTAGAGCACGACTTCAAAATCATTCAATTTACCAACTTCTTTTGTTAGGTGTGGAAATTTTGTGTTGATAAACTCTTGATCAATTTTCGGTTGTAGCGTGTTAGCTAGTGACATCTGTATAAGTTGCAATAAACGTGCTGTTTCATAACTTAAAAGTGACTCTCCATTTCCTTCGATGACTGTTACTTCAGCTTCTATGTTGATGTTGTTTTCCTCAAATTTTTCCAAAAATTTTTCGTGCATTTTTAAATGTTCATTTTTGTTGTATGGACGTATGATTGATTCATCTTGTTGCAGATCTACTAAACCTAATTTTGCAAATGTGTTGAGGTTTATTAAGTTTACCCTAGATCCAGTAGCTATTATAAATTCTGTTTTCTTTCCATTTAGTGTTAATTTTGCTCTTGGGACAGCTTGAACTCTGTTTGGTGTTAAGCTAAATGACTGTTCAGATGAATCGGGGCCGTTGAGTGTTGAACACTTTAATGATCACAAATAACGTATTACTTTATTGCTTAAATCGATGATTGTAATTATAACATAAGATGATTGACATAAGATGATTGTAATTACATAAGTTGTATTGCATTGAATCTATTGCAATTGACAGTTGTTGTTTCGCGGGTGTATATCGCTGGTTGCAGTCCTTTAAGACCAGACGTAACTGGAGGTTACAACCCCCACTTATCTAATCAATTCTCCTTCTATTCTAGTCTTCTTGTATAAAAGTCTATCCAAACTTTTGGAGCACTGTTTGGCGACCTCTATGATCTGCTCCAAGTTCTACTAAAGAACTAGTAACTACTACTAGTTACTAGTTCTTTAGTAGTTCTGGTCCGCAATATTACGGACCAGAACACAAAATGAAGGTGGTGGAAGTTTTTTTTAGTTTAAAGTTTTATAACCAATCGCGCTAGTTGTAGTAAAATGAATATTTATTTTGGACTTGGCTGATTTAAACAAATCTTATAACAGAATCCTAGATAATAATATTTATTTATTTCATTGCCTTTCGGCTTCTGAAAGAATTCCCAGTACATATTTAAACATATCACAGTATAGTAACAAAAAATAAAAATAAATACAAAATACAGAATACAGAATAGTCAACTAAACAAAATACTAAAAAAAAAATCAACTAAAATGTTATAACAAAGCTTTTTCCTCCCATATATTGCCCAAACCATCACCGCCCTTGATTTGCACAGAGCATCCTCTACTGCCGGTTTCTTGCCCCGATAACCCCTTCTCGTCCATTCTGCTCCATTCCCTTTTTCGTCTAGTATATCTCTCCATTCCCCTTCCTCCTCTCTCAATTCTGCACATTCTCTCATCATATGTTCCATGTTTTCCACACCCTCTCCACACATTCTAGACCTTCTTGCATCCATGTCCACCTAGTACCTATTCTCTCTCTCCTCATTGCCACATCTGAATCTCGCTATCAATTTCTTTTCATTCATTCCCGTATCCAGTGCTACGTACCTCGGCAGCTCTTCCGTTACTAGCATGCCGTACCTCTCGTTATACCAAGCCTCCCTTATCTCTTCATTCTTCTTTCTTGCATTTGTACATCCCTATCTCTCATACTTATCTCACTTAACACGTTCACTCCTCTCTGTCCCATTTTTTCTATCTCTGTCGTTGCATACCCATTCCTTTCATAGTATTTTTGCCTTTCTACTTGTGTTTTTCCTGCTTTCCCTTGTTTTATTTCCTTCCATCACTCTTGTAGTATTTTACATTCTCTCCTTTCATCCATTCGTTCCTCAAATTTTACCGCTCTCCTTCCCGCTTCCACTCTTACCTTCTCTCTTTACTCTCTCTTTACATTCTCTAGTACTATATATTCTGGTGTCTCTCTCTCCAACCCTAACACCCATCTCCAGTACTTTGCCTGAATAGCTTCAATCATTTCTTGCTCCTTCCATCCAAATATTTCCGCACCATACATCATCACACTTTTTACTAAACATTCAAACAACATTTCCCTCCTTTTTATATCCACTCCAAACTTTATTTCTCCTATTCCCCATGCTTGCCCTATTATTTTGTTTGCCTTCCTAGCCAACTCTCTTACATGCCCCTTATCTCCGTTGTTTGCACTAAACACATACCCTAAATATTTGAACTCTTTCACTTCTTCTATCACTGCACCTTCCCACAACCATTCTTTTTTTTTCTTTCTACCACCCCCTTTTCTAAACATCATTACCTTGGTCTTATCCACATTCACTTCTAGCTCTTTCTTTCTCAAATGTTTTCCCATACACCTTATCATATCTCTCATCCCATTTGCTTCGTTTGCCACCAACACCATATCATCTGCATACGCCAAAGCTCTCACTTTCATTCTGCCCACGACGACCCTCCTGCCTGCGCCCTGATTAGCTTTTCTTTTAAGTCGCAAATGTAGGCCCCCATCAGAGTAGGGCTTAGCGGGTAACCCTGTTTCACTCCCTTTGTTGTCCAAAATTTCTCGCTTACTTGTCCATTCACCCTTACTCTACATATTGTCTCTTCATAAATCTCTTTTATTCTATTTACCAATTGTTTACTTATTCCTTTCTTTCTTAAAAATTCCCACAATTTCTCTCAATTTACCGAATCGAATGCTGCTTTTAGGTCCACAAAAAACGCATACATCTTCCTTCTTTCCTTTACTATTTCCCTGTTTATTAAATGATTTAGGATGTATACGTTGTCCATGGTGCTGCGTTTTTTCCTGAACCCTGCCTGTCCGTCCGGTAACAGTCCCATTCTCTCTAGTTCCTCACTCATTCTTTCCTCCAACACTGCCGCGTAGATCTTATATGCCAATGTCATCAGAGTAATCCCCCTATAGTTACCCGCTACATTTCTCTTGCTTTTTTTGTGAATCGGACATATAAGACCCACCCTCCATTGCTTCGCATCCCTTCTCCCCTTCACACCCCATTCACAATCTGTCTTATTCTCTCAATTACCTCATCTGTACCAAATACCCAATCTTAATTTTCCAGCCCGTCCTCCCCTGCAGCTTTGATCCTCTTTAATCGTTGGATTGCTCTAGGAACACAATCCTAGATATATTTAGTAGATATTTGTTTTTGTGATTTTTTAGATAACGCACACTTTCATTATCTTTATATTATAGTGTGTTGGGATATTACTTTGCTAGACCGCTGATTTCTTTTTGCACTTTGAGATGTACAGATGGTCGAATAAAACATAAATCATTCTCGGGTGGTTCTAATTTATAATGTTATATCGAACATCTAAAATTCTCTCCAGAACTCCACCCCTTACCTCTTTTTTCTCTTTTCTGTCAAGCAGTGGCTCTCAACGCGCCTCAAAATCAAAAAATAAATAACATGGAAAGCTTACGCTGTTTACTGAGATTAGAAACTAATTCTTTATATCCTGAGAAATCTAAATCTGCTGGGGGTCATTAAATTATTCTGTGCAAGATATTTTTATGCCTAAAATGTAGAAAATACCCTAAAATAATTTTTTTAATTATTTGAATAAATAAAAACATAAATATTTAATAAATAATGATGAAATTTTTAAGAGATTTTTCGCAATTTTTCTTCGTAATATTAATTTATAAAAAAATACGAACTATATAAATATGTACTACTATATTACTGCATTTTATTTTAATAAATTAGTAACTCTGTAATTAAGTTATCAGGGGGGCTACTTGGGTCAGGCGATCAAGATCGCTTCCCCCAGAGTTGTACGCAGAGCCCTATTTTGTATTTCCTCCTAACTTATAGTCAGATCGCATCTCTTGAGTAGGTAAAAAGATCCCATCGCCTAAATATCTTGCGCGAGTCAAGCTTAATGGTTGGCAACATTGAAAGTCGTAGTTCCAACGCCTGCATTTATCACTGACTGACAGATAATTGACAGAAGCAAAGAACTTCTTTGACAGAAGTTTTTGGTTAATATTGTGGGGTTGATAGATAGAAACAATGACACTTGCAGATAGCCAAAATCGAAGCCAAAATATGGGTTTATTAACAAATAACATTCAGTAATTGAGAACGATAATACAACGACAAAAGTATGGTTAGAATGTTGTCGATGATGTGTCGTGCTGTGATGTCAGTGGCGGAGCGCGCGTTGTTGACACCCAAGTTCATAGACGTACATTAAAATATTAGATATAACAGTTAATGAAGTGAAATATTGCGAAATAATTACACAACTTTTTAGATTAAATAGAGTACAAATCAACCGAATAGATATAAGTACACTTCAATTGTGTACACTGATTGAATGTCGTCTTGAGGCTGTACTTTTATAATAAATTTTGTATTAATAGAATTTGTCTATTGAGATTTATCTTGTACGATTCAATTAAACATTTTCGATACATGTTAGAAGCTCGCGATTTCGAAGTCCTCACCGCCATAAGCCGCTGACATCATCGTACAACCAGCTTTCACCCACAAGCCAACGGCATTATTGAACGTTGGCACCGTCAATTAAAATCAGCGTTAAAAACCAAGTGCATGCAAAATTGGATTGACGTACTACCCCTCGTTTTGTTGGGACTTCGCGCAGCAGGTAAAGAAGACCTGAAAGCATCTCCAGCCAAACTAACACTTGGCAAATTCTTAACCTTGCCCGGACAATTCTTCTGTGACTCGAAAGAAAGCATAAATGACAGCGATTTCATCAAGAATTTCAAAAATTTGATGAATAAAACACAACCGAAGCCAACGACTCATCATACAGGCAACACATTTTTTGTTCATCATACAGGGTGTGATAAAAGTGATTTTAACTGAGGAGTCGCTACAATCTAATATAGTAATATCCTATAAAATATTGAGAATTTCTATAAATTCTTTAAATTCATAGGAAGTGTAATTCTTCTACAATTTATAGAAATTTTCTTTTGATTTCATTTCTTTCGATATCATTTCAATATTTTTATCATTTTTGCGGAATTTATTGCGGAATTTATTTAATTTTATAAACTTCTATAAAAATGCAATATTAACAATATTATTTTTAATATTTATTTCTTCAAATCTGTGGCAACGGTTGTGGTGGCAATCGGGTTTCCCACTCTGTCCCGAGCAGAGACTAAGCTCATTCTAGAAGTCAATTATCCACTTTATAATTTAAATATTTATTTACTAACAAATGTTTTAATTCAAATAAACTCAATATATCTAAATGGTATATGTACTATTTAAATATTTTGAGTTAATTTGGACATTTGACAGTAAACTAATATTGATTCTCTAGTAGAGAAAGTATTGGATTCATGGACATTTTTTTTCTAAATTTTACTTTTTTCTACTTTATAGAATGTATAGAATACGAAAATCACATTCACTAATTTTCGTCTGTCGGTCTGTTCGTTTCTTTAAGCCACTATTTCGGAATCTACTGACCGGATTAAAGCGCGTCCTTTTTTTTTCTACCTGCCCATGGATTATGTCCAAGAAAAAAGAATATATAAAATTCTCAAAGAATTGCGCATTATAGGCCAAAAACATACCAAAAACAGCAAAATTGGTGCATCCACTTAATCTTCTAAAGTTGCAGACCGATTTTGACCCAATATTGAACACATGTTTCGTGTATACCCCAAGTGGTGAGTGCTTTCAAAAAATCTGGAGTTTTTTCAAGGGTTGACTTTTTATTAAGGGTTGAAGGGTCAAAAAGTTG
>CAUVYR010000080.1:0-77439 GCA_963556235.1 Cryptophagus acutangulus | reverse complement strand
AAAGAAATTAAATTAGATCTAATTAAAAAAATTGAAACAATTTGTTGACAAAAAATACGTTGAAAATCAACTAAAAAAATATGAATCACAACAATTAGATGGAAAAAAAAATCGCATAAAAAATGTTCTTTCACCGATAGAACCTGATGATGCCGCCAATAAAAAATTTGTTGAAGATTTAATAAACAGCAAAGTTCGTATTGCTCAATTTAATACGAAAAATATATTATTAAAAAATGTCCCTGACCCAGTACAACCTGAAGATGCTGTTAATATGAAATATGTCAATGTACAAAACAAAAACTTGTATGACCTTTTTCATTCATTAAAAAATTACGCCTACGATAATATAACTAACTCAAAAGAACAATTACAATCTTTATTTGACAATCGTGTTAAAGATCTGATGCAAGAACAAACACAATTAAAGCAAAGAGTTCAAGCGTTGGAAAAACAAATTCCATGATAGCTTGTACAGATTTGTATATAGACATGTAAAACATTAAGAAAGGTAACCGAAATTTGATTGAAAATTATAGACCAATTTCAATTCTATCTAACTTCGCAAAAGTATTCGAATCTCTGTTATTTGATGTAGTTTCCAATCACACTAAACACCTTATCTCAATTAACCAGCATGGTTTTATGCCTGGGCGTTCTACCAATACCAATCTTTCATGCATTACTCAGTATATAAGTGAATCAATTGATGAACGTAACCAAGTGGACGTTATTTATACCGACTTCTCTAAGGCATTCGACAAACTTGATCACAAACTGCTACTTCATAAACTTGATAGCTTTGGTTTTACAGATCCACTAATAAAACTTGTCCGATCCTACCTAGGTAAATAGACAAAGTTTTGTGCAATGCCATGGGCACAGATCAGCAGTTTTTGATCAACTGTCGGGTGTTCCTCAGGGATCAGTGTTGGGTCCGTTGTTGTTCAATCTATTTATTAACGACTTATCCTTAAATCTTTCAATTGATCACTTACTATACGCTGACGACCTTAAAATGTACACCACTGTCTCAACTGAGTTTGATTGTCTTTGTCTCCAACGTAACTTAAACACCATTGAGCATTGGTGCTTTGAAAATAAGTTACCTCTTAACATTAATAAATGTTTAGCTATGACTTTCAGTCGAGCAAAATCATCCATCATTTTTGAATACAAGCTTATGGATACTATACTTGAACGTCCGGCCGAAGTTACTGATCTTGGTGTTGTATTTGACCAAAAACTGTCATTTGTTCCACATTTTAAGCAAACCATTTCTAGCTCTTTCAAGCGCCTTGGATTCGTAATGCGTAATACTAAAGACTTTGGCATCAGACCTCTTATTGTACTATTTTGCTCACTTGTTCGATAGAAGTTAGAATATGGTAGCTGTATTTGGTCACCAATGTATATTAATCATGTTACGGCACTGGAATCAGTACAGCGTCGATTCTTAAAATTTCTTTTTCTTCGAGTTTGTGGTTTTTATCCGCCACAAGGTACACCTCAGTCTGATTTGTTGACAATTTTTAAATTTGATAGTCTTCAGAGTCGTCGGTCTCTTCAGCTTGTAGTATTCTTGCACAAATTGGTCAACTGTCAGACTGATTGTTCGCAACTGGTGGATAGAATCCACTTTTGTGTTCCCCGGCTTGCCAGCAGAATACAGAGTATTTTTTATTATTCTACCCCACGTACTAATGTGTTAATGTCTTCACCGCTAGTCAAAATGTATGTCGCGTTTAATAATATTAGTGATACTTGTGATATTTTTTATTCTTCGCGCAATGACTTTAAAAATGCAACTACCACAAATTGCAAGTTTCAATTTTTTAATTAGATCTAATTTAATTTCTTTGTTACGCTGATCAACAAATTTTACATTGACCAAGTCTTCCGGATTTGAAGGCGAAGGTAAGTTTTTTATTGATGAATTCTTCGCATCGAGTTGACCTTGACTTTGTGCACAGTATACTTTTACATATTCTGTTGTTGCATAATTTTGAATGTTAATATCTGAAATCTTGTCTGTGACGTATTTTTTATTGACCGCATCATTAGGTTCTATGGGGTCAGTGACATTTTTTATAGCTTTCTTTTTTGCATCTAAATATGGTGTGTCAACATGTTTTTGAATTATCATTTCCACTTGTTTAATTTCATTATTCAAAAGTTCATCATGTTTCACTTTCACGTAATTTTCAATTGATTTGTTATGTTGATTTATTAATTCTTGATTTAATTCGTGATTTAACATTTATTATGCAAAACAAATTTGCATTTGTTTTGCATCTAATTGCTTACTATCATGAGTTTTAAACATGTTATCTATAGTATTTACATCAACGTATTTTTTTGTTTTATTATCTATAAATTTATTAATATCTATATTTATTTGCTTTGCAGCCGATTCAATCTTATCTTCAACAAATTTTTTATTTACTGCATCCAACGGATCTACTGGTAATGGCACAATGACCAAAACGAATTTGATTGTAATTTTCCTATTTGTTCAAGAGTATAATTTTCTACAAATCCTTTTGATGCAAAATTTTTAATATTTATATCATATTCTGCTTGTTCTAAAAGTTTCATTACAAACTTTTTATTCACTACATCATCAGAATCAACCGCATCGGGTACATTTTTTATTTGTTTATTTTTTGCATCTAGTGGTTCTTCTTTTATTTCCTTAATTGCATTTTCAATGGGTAACAATTTTTTGTTTATTAGTTCATCGACATTTACATTCACTTCTTTCAATGTTGCATAATTTTTCTCATAAACTTGATCTACTTGATCATTAACATATTTTCTGTTCGCAACGTCTTCGTCGTTAATTGGTGCGGGTACATTTAGTATTTGATTTTTCTTTGCATCCAACTGTTTATTTTGTAAAATTTCTAGTTGACTGTTTAAATATTGTTTATCAACGCAATTTTGCATTTTATTGTTTAAAACTTTTTCATATTCAATTTTTAACTTTTGATCTAAATCATTAATTTGATTATTAAGGGTATTTTTTATTGATTGTATCTTCAGGGTCAATTGGTTCTAAAACATTCTTAATAGTTTTGTTTCCACCATCGAGTTGTATATTGTCACGCCTTGGGGTCGTGAGGGGGTTAGCTCGGCAGTTCGGCTAATATAAAGGGCTTGGACTTACTGTGATTATCGCTCGCGCACCTCTCTCTTCGTCGCTCATTATTAAAATACAATCGGTTTTGTTTGACATTGGTTTATTTCAAGTTACACTTACAAGATTAAAGTCAGCACTCCGTAGTCTAAGCTGTATGTAGAGGAGAACATTGTCTTAGTGGGATCCAGTTGATGTGTACTTTTACGAACCAACTATTCACTTTATTATCAACCGTACTCTGACTCGACTTAACCCTTTAGCTTGTTAATTAACAACTAACTTATCTGAATGATGGTCCTCTTTTTATATCCTCTTCTATGAATCAATCCGGAAGGGATTGTTTTATTATTTATCTTATTTATTAAATATTCTGGTTTGTTTATATTCGTTAACCTTGCACGTTGCATTATTTGCTGATGTTGACGAATTATTGTTTGGGAAATTATTAATGTTCTTGGCCTACTTGACATATGCCTCCTCTCCGTAAGCGCTGGACCCACAGTGCTAATTTAACATCTATCTTAAAAACTACCCTAATTTGATTTACAATTCTAACTTAAAATTTAATTATTTCCTAATTGGTTACAAAAAAAAAAAATTTTATGCGGACAATTGCATAAATTGTGTATACTAATAGTTTATGTTAGTGTAAATAATATGTTACCCAATCTAGTAGCTAATTATGCGAATATTTTCATATGACCCCGTTTTCATTAAAATTAAAATTGGTAACACTATACCTTGCTAATTACATTTATATGGTGTTAATTTCTCGCGACCGATCCGCTTGACGTTGACCCAAGCGTTTATCTTCGATGTTTACGTTGAGTTCCCGACCTAGCCTATTCTTCTCTGGTTACTGTTTATCTTAACTTTCCTTGTTTCACTGCTCGTACGTGTTGCTCCATATATCTTGTCTTTGATTTAGCTTCACATGTTTCACTTCATTTTATTCTTCACTTATTTCATCATCTTCTTCACTTATTTTAATCTTCCTCTGGATGCCTAATTTACCTTGGTGCAACGCCCCGAAAACTTATTTATTCACTTTAACTTCTCTCTTGACCATGGTTGCGATCTTGTCCTTGACATTGCTATCCAGTATTCATCAATTATCTTCTATTTTAATATTGGTCAATAGCGGAAACAATCTCCTGGATTTTGATGCTCGACGAATGGCATCCATTCAGCCTCGGGCACCATAAGGCTGGATGGCGGTACTGCCTGTTAAGCCTCTACGTTCTCTTGTGAGTTAAACGTGAGACTAACGGTTCGCCCTTGGGACAGGTCATCCAGGCTGGTTCCGTTTGATGCAAACGTAACTCCTCTTGGCGTTGAACCCTCTTGATTTTCGCCTGAAACCCTCCTTGTGGGTTCCCTACTTATTAACACTTCTTCTAATTTTTTCTCCTTGTTTAACCTTTCTTCATTTACTCGTGCTGTTCGTCTCCTTTTTGTAGTTTGATATATGGCTATTCCTGATCTGATTATTACGTACAAGATAAAAATCGCCAAGGCGGTGATTATTGCTCCTAGTAGTCCTTCGTGATGGGCTGTGATTTTTGTTCCTTCTGCGTTTACTCCGTGTGTTGGTACCAATAGCATTCCTGCTGGGTTCCGGTTAAATAGTAAGTATGCAATCCCGATTGACAGGATGATGTTCCATATCAGAAAGGTGGAATCGCTATGCCAACTATATTTTTCTCCATATGAGGTGGTTGAGGACCTCACTTGTATTTCTTCTAGTATCGTCTTCAAGTCTTCCTTCTGGCTAGTCAAGTTTAGATGGGGTACTTCTAAGGTCCAATTTGTGTTTAAGCATTCTGCTACTTCGTTATATCGTAAATTTTGTTGACTATTGGCTGGTTTTAGTTCTAGTGTTTTTAGTTTTGACCACATGGCTGGTAAGAGTCTCACTATATGGGCTTTTCCTTCTACATCTGGGTTGCAGGGAAATCTTTTGGGGATGATCACTTCGTTCTCTATTGCTAGTTCGCAGTGGCAAGGCAATTTTATTTTGATTGCGCCTGCGTGCCCGTCGGTGTTTGACAGGGTTGTAATGTTGTTCCCGCACTTCATCGTTGTTTCTCCCCTACCATGAGTTATGACGTATTCTTCTTCTTGAACCTCCGTGATTGAGATTGCTGTCGAAGGGTGGCATGTCATTGGGCAGTGGTTTCCAATTTCTTCTACTGTTGCGCCCAAGAATAGTTTCCGTGCGCATATTGGTCCATGGATGGATTCCGATGAGAATCTGGGTAGGTAACATAATTTGTCATGGTACGGTCGGCATTGGTGTAGTGCGGCCCCTGAGATCGTTCTGATCCTGTTGTGGGTAGTGGATGCTGCTAAATACAAACTCTCGTGTGGTATGCGGCATGTCTGATTGTGCCATGCGAAGGGGATTGTTATGAGTTCGAACACTTTCCATTTTTGGGCCTTTTGTGTAATTGGTATTCGGATGTTGATTGTCAGTTCTTCTTCTGTGTAGGCGCAGTCACATAGGGGTAGTTGATAGTAACGGCTGATGTCCTCAATTGGTATTGCAATGTCTTGGTCGGCTTCCGTCAGCTGCTTCTGTAGCCTTCTTAGATCTGCTATGAGCGTCTTAGATGGTAATACTGCCGTGGGAATTTGGTGTTGTTTGCACGACATCAAGATTTCGTTTCGGTTTACCATGTGGAACAAGGTAATGATTCGTTTCAGGTTGCTGTAGCTATTATAGTATGCTGCCATTGTTTTGGCCTCATCTGCGTTTTGTTTGTACTGTAGTTCTTGAACTATCCCGTTTGTGAATCTCTCGATTTCATGCATCCTGTGTTCCATTACATGTATGGCTTGTGACGATTTGTTCGTGTATTCTTCGAAGTCCCTTGATGTTTTTCCTATGTTTTTGATGGTGTTTGATAGTCCTTGATGAAGTCGCTTCACCTGGTCTTCTAGGTCTTCTTGGCTTGTGTGGATCTTGTCTAGTTTGTGCTGGGTCGCGACTCCGCAACACCAAGCTAGTCCGTCCCCAACAAACTCTAAAGCGCGTTTGTTTCTACTCTTCATATTTTTTCCTCTCAATTCTCCGTCTTCTTGCCATTCTGCTTGTAGATTTGTATATGTTTCTTGAAATGTTATTGCTAGGTTTTGGATTTGTTGTAGTAATAAACAGTTTGGGCTATTTGGTGTCGTGTGACATCCTTGTAGTATTATATGTGATCCTTCATCGGCTGGGGTTGGGTTTGCTAGTTTCCATGGTCTTGTATAGATCAGAGGGATGGTTGCTTCATATCCTACGGTTTGGGGCAGCGGCCTCCAAAATACTCCTGCATTAATTTCTACGGGGTGGCCTGTTATCCCGGAAGTTGGGTGGGCCGACCATAATCTGGTCAATAAGATTATTATTACATTTTAAAATTTTTGATTACATTGACAAAAAATTTTTTTTTAATTCTACGTGTTTTACAATTTATGATTAGTTGTAATACATTTATTGTACAATTGCTCGTTTGTGACACCGATTTTCTTGCAAGTTTTGCAAGTTTTTGTGTTTTTAAGCGGCGGTTTTGGTGTTCTGTTTAACATTACTACTTTGGATTTTCTACCGCTACCAAGTAAGTTGTAATGTTTTTTTTTTTTTTTTTTTTTTTCAGATGATTTCCCGTACCGACTCGCTAGAGGGACTGGATGGACTTGTGGCTCTCTTCCGAGAACTTCGTCCGGATGGGGTCGCGGAGGATCTCCCCGTCCCCCAGGTCAGTCGGTTGGACGTGCCGACGCCGCACTGCGTGTGGTGTGCGCGTCCACTGGTTTGCCCTTGCCGGGAGGGCTACCTCGCCGATTTGTATCGGCGGTCGGTAGGCCTTCGGTACAACCGGGTTCCGGCGAACCGCCGTTTGGGCCACTTGCCCCACCGTCCGGCTCGGCGTGGGTGGTAGTTGATTAAATAATAAAAATGTATTATGATTAATAATAAAAAAAAAAATTCTGAACTTTGATGCGTTTGCTTCCCGGTCCTTTTTTAACCCTGCTTCATTTGTCATAATTTCTGTGGGTTATTGACTGATTGTTTTTGAAATAGTATCGTTGATTATGCTAGTTAAAAGTTATGTTTATAAAACGAACTTAATCTAACAGTGCTAACCACTTGGCGTGGTAGAACAATTGTTTGTCACGCGGTTTCACTTTGCCTATTGCTATTAAATCTGTCATTGTTGTTCCACTCTTGTCTTTATTTATTGTTTTTTGGGGCGGGGGTTTTTTCGGGATTGCGCACACTATACCGCACTTTGTTGGTCGTTTTTCGTGGTTGTAGTTGGATCTTCCGAGCAGCCTGGGCTAATGGGGGAGGTCCATGGGTCGTTGTAGTGTAGGATCCGGCCTACGTGCACAACGTCTTTTTTGGCTTTTGGTGTAGGCCCCTTTTGGATTTCGTAGTTCACATCACTTAGTTTTTTTGTTATGTAGTATGGTCCGAACCATCTCAAAAGTAACTTTTCACTTCGTCCTACTTTTCTTACCGGCGTAAACACTTTCACTTTGTCTCCTATCGCGTACTCTGTATGTCTATGTTTGTTATTATACCGAACACTGTCGTATGCTTGCCTCTTCTCAATTTCTTCCACTGCTAATGCTCTCGCTGCTAGTGCCTTTTCCCTGATGGTGGTTGAACTAGAGTCTGGATTTGGTGGTATTAGGTTGGCTTCCGTTGGTAGTACTGCATCTCGTCCGTATACTAACATGAAGGGTGACAGTTTTGTGCTGTCTTGTCTGGCTGTGTTGTAGGCGAATGTTACGTGTGGAAGATGTTCGTCCCAGTCCGTTTGGTTGGTGTTGGTAAACATCGATAGCATGTTTGCCATGGTTTTGTTGAGTCGTTCGGTTAGGCCGTTACAACATGGGTGGTACGCTGTTGTAAATGTGCTAACTGTTCCCATAGTTTTAACTAGCTCGGTGACCAGTTCTGATTGAAAGGTCCTTCCTCTGTCACTTAGTAGATATCTTGGTGCTCCATGGCGGGTGATGATGTTTTCCAGGATGAACTTGGCTACTGGGCCTGCTTTTCCATTTGGCAATGCTTGTGTTTCTGCCCAACGTGTGGCGTAGTCTGTTGCGACGATTATCATTGTTTTCCCGTTTTTACTTCTTCGGAATGGACCTAGTAAGTCGATTCCTACTTTGTCAAAGGGGGTTGCTACTTGTATAGGTTGCAACAGTCCCTGTGGCTTACGATGTTGTTCTCCTTTCCTTGCTTGGCAGTCGGGACACCCTTTTACATACTTTTCGACGTCCTTTTGTAAACCGTCCCAATAAAATCTATCTCTAATTTTATACAAGGTCTTAGTTATTCCTAAGTGACCTGACAAGGGGTCACTGTGATTATTAAATAAAATTTCACCTACTAACTCTTTGGGTACTACTAATAAGTTATCGTTTCCTGTTAAGTTTGCGTTTTTCTTAAAAAGTACACCGTCTATCATGCAAAAATTGGTAGCGCGCTTCCGTAACGCTACTGGTCCCTCTCCTGGATTTTGAACGATGTTTATTAATTCGCGTAAGTATTTGTCCTCGTGCTGCAATTTTTCTAGTTTTTCTTCCTCCATTAGGTATGTTGGTATATAGTTGGCTTCATCTTCGTCTTGTTTGCTCCCGATCTTGGTTGGGTATCTTGATAGGCAGTCGGCATCTTTGTGTTTGATTCCACTTTTGTGTACGATGGTATGGTCGAATTCAGATAGTTTTATTGCCCATCTGGCTAGTCGACCTGTTGGGTCTTTGATTGTTTTTAACCAGCATAACGCGTGATGGTCTGTTACGATTTTGATGTGTCTACCATAGATTAAATGTCTCAAATAATTTAGACACCATATTACAGTTAGTGCTTCCAGTTCGGTTATCGTGTAGTTTGTTTCGGCTTTGGTTAGTGTTCTGCTTACGTACGCTATCGGGTGTGATTTCCCATCTTCTCCTTCTTGAAGTAATACTGCTCCTAGGCCGTATTTGCACGCGTCTACTCTCATCTCACATCCTTTTTCTGGGTTGAAGTAACTTAATACTGGTGCTGTAACCATACTCTCTTTTAGTTTCTGGAATGCATTTTCTTGAGCTTCGCCCCATTCGAAAGTTGTTGACTTCTTAGTTGATTCGTATAATGGTCTTGCTATTGCTGAATATCCGTTTATAAATTTTCGGTAGTAGTTGCACATTCCTAAGAAGCTTTGTACGTCCTCCACTTTAGTTGGATTTGGAAAATCGTAGATTCCGGCAATTTTTTCCTTGTCGGGCTTAATGCCGTTGGTTCCGACTATGTAGCCTAGTAAACTTACTTCAGACTCTAAATAATTACACTTGCTAGGTTTTAATGTTAAACCTGCGCTGCGTAAACGTTTAAATACCTTTTGCAGTTTTATCAAATGTTCTTCAAAAGTTTCCGAGAAGATGACTATGTCATCTAAGTATATTAGCACGTCGACCCATTTCATTCCTTCGAAGACTTTATCCGCTAAGTGTTGAAATGTTGCCGGTGCGTTACATAATCCGAATGGTAATACGTTGAACTCGTATAACCCATGACCTTGCGCAACAAATGCTGTGTATTCCTTACTGGTTTCCGCGACGTTAACTTGCCAATATCCGCTAAATAAATCGAGAGTGGAAAAGTACCTGGAGTTTCCTAAGTATGTTAGAATGTCGTCTATATTGGGTAGAGGATAGGTGGATTTTTTGGTAACCCCATTGAGTTTTCGATAATCTACGCAGAATCGCATAGACCCGTCCTTCTTCTTTGCCAGTACTACTGGGCTTGCCCATGGTGATTGGCTGTTCCTGATGAGTCCATCTTTCATCATGTCGTTGATTTGCTAATCGATGATTTCACGTTCTTTGTGGGATACTCTGTATGGTTTACTTTTAATTGGGTCTGCTCCTTGGACATCTATTTCGTGCTCACACCAATTTGTACTTCCCATTGTTGCGATGGTTTTCGAAAAGACGTCTTCGTAGTTTTTTAGTAAATTTTTGAGGTCCATACTTTCTTTTTCGTTTAAGTCTGGATTGATTTTGTGATCCGCTGCTTTTATCTCGTCTTCATCTTCTTCCATGTATAGTATTACTCCTGTGTCGGCAGATTTGCTGGGGTCGTATAGCCATCCTATTGTCGTGTCTTTAAAAATTTTTCGGTGTGTGTTGCTTTTATTTATTATTGATACTTCTATTGCATAGTTGTTTATTTCCAATTTAGAGTTTATTGCCAGTCCGCGTTTTACCAAGTAGTTTTCTGCCGCGCTAAACTCGCAAAGTTCTAGCGTTGCTTGTTCTACTGGTTCAAGGTTACCATTGCGTTTGCTGGTCAATGTCACTGTTAATTGTTTGCCCGGTCGTATTACGTAGTCTCGTGCCATTTGTAATTTTATCCGTGGGTTTTCTGTGTCTTGTTCCGTTAGTAGTAAATTGTTTCCTGGTTCGGTCTTGCTTTCTACTGCTACCCTTACTCGATCTTCGTTTGGTCCCAGTTCTATTTCTTCTTTTAAGAAGTCTATTACTGCACCATTTCTTTTCAGAAAATCTACTCCTAAGATTACTGGTTTTGGTGATTTCTCGATAATTAGAACTTCTTGTTTGCACTTAAAATTCCCAATCTTGACTTCTATAGTTGTTCGTCCGGTTATAGGTATTGCATGCCCCCCAGCTGTCAGCAATACTTCTGATGATGGCTTTAGCTGTCCTTGTGCAATTTCCTTTCTGATGATACTTCTAGTGGATCCTGTGTCGAGCACTATTTGTTCGTTATTTTGTCCGTTGATGGTGCCTCTAACTGTCAGGATCTTGGTTTTGGCCCCTTCGGTTTCTGGTTTTGTGAAGAGGACGACATCAAGGTTATTTAGTGCCGTCCGTCCCCGTTTGGGTGGGGTGACGTCCTGCCATTAAATGATACTCTGCGCTCGTGTTCTCGTGGTCTGTCCCTGCACATTGAGGCGATGTGTCCTGGCCTGTTGCAGTTGTGGCATCTAGGTCTCCCATCTGTTGTTCTCGTATTTGGTAGTTGTCTCGTCCTTGTTGGCTCCACTGGGCGTTGGCTTCGGAAGTTGGACCGATCTTGGTATCTGTCTTGATAGTTTCTTTGTTGGAAACTACTATTTCCATTGTATTGATTGTTACCTCGGTAGTAGTTATTCCCGTTATTGAAGTTCGATCTATAATTTTGGAAGTTGTTACTCGGTCGGTTGTTGAATCGGTCGAAGTTATTGCGTTGGTTGCCGTGGTTGTTATATACGGGTGGGTTTACTATGGTCGATGGATTAAACTGTTGCGTGGCTGGAACATTCTGTACGGTTTCCGTTTGTCTTGATTGGAGATCACTGATTCGCATCACTAAATCTCTAATTTCTTCTTTATTCATCGTTGCTTTTCCCATTGTTGTAAAAGTTTGGAAATCTGTCTGCTTTAGTCCGTCCTCGAATCCTTCTTGGAATGTGTCGTCGTCCATTGTTGCATCTACCTCGTATGCTAATGCTAGTTTTTCGAAGTAGTACTGTTGAATGTTTTCGCTTCTTGCTTGTCGGCGGTTGATCCAACGTGACTTTGCGGTTTTCCTTGCGTTTGTACCTCCAAATGCAGTGATGAAATCGTCTTGGACATTGGTCCAATTTTTATTTCCGTTTTCTACCTTCCTTAGATATTCGATGTACCAAGGGTTAGCTGCGCCGCTCAAAAATGTACCGAAATATTGAAGCTTAAGATTGTTGTCCCAGTTATTTGCGGCTGCGCAACTGTCGTATTGGCGGATGAATTCGATTGGGTTTGTTGTCCCGGGTGTGAAAATTTGCGGTGATACGAATTTAGGGATAGATGGTAATCTGGCCGCTGACATTGATTGACTGATTGTGGTGTTGGCCATCGTAACGTTTCGTTCTTCGGTAATTTCTTGTTCGTCTTCTCCTCTCCTTTGTTCTGCTTGTTGCTCGACCTCTTTCTGTTCTTGTCTCCTTCTTTCCTCTTCTGCTTCTTTTTCGGCTTGTTCCTGTTTGGCTGTTTCTTGTTCTTCTTTCCTTTTTCTTTCTTCTTCCTGTTGTCTTTTGGCTTGCTTTAACAGTTCCTGTTCTTCTCTCTTCTATTTCTCTCGTTCTGCTTGTTTTTTAGCTTCTTTTAGCTGTTCTTGCTCTTCTCTCTTTTTTTCTCGTCTCGCTTGTCGTCTGGCTTCCTCTTGTTCTTCTTTCCTCTTTCTGTCCTCTTCCGCTTGTCTTTCTGCTTCTTCTTCTTGCTCTTGCTGTTTTTGTCTTCGTAGTTTTTCAATCGATTGTCTCTCGATTTCTTGCTGCTTTTTTATTTGCGATTCTTCGTTGTTAACTTCTGTGGGACTCTCAATCGATTCCTGTAGTTTTTTATCTTCGTTGTGAATTGTAAGTATTAGTTTCCCTGGCGGTGATCTATTTAGTTTTTGACTTGCGAAAAATGATCCTGGTTGGGGATACGTTGTACTTCTTGCCACTGGTTCGCCGATTGCTTCTTTGACTTCTTTTGCTTTTGAGCGAGTTATGATTGAATCGTTACCGGACATTCCGCATTATAACCAATTTTGCATGATAGATTTGTTAGTTATTAGCATTTCCTTTAGAGTTTTACACTTTGGGTTGTATTTATATTCTATTGTTAAGTTTACTAGATATACATAATATTTATTGTGGAACTTAATTGATATTTTTAATAACATTAAATATCCTTACATAACATTTTATTTAAATAATAAATCGGTGTAGTATTTATTTGTCAAGGTCTGATATTATTTCTTACAATTTGTCACAGCTATCATAATAGTTTTCTGGCCTTGATTTTTATATGCTGATTGTTTTAATATACATTATAGTTTTATTTATTTAACAATTAATATTTAATATTTATAGATTTGTTATACATTTATGTTTTCTGACATTTTTTACAATTTATATTTCTGTAATATTACAGTAATTTTGTTATACATTATTATAGTTTTTAACAATTAATTTTTGATTTGGCGTTGTTTTTGTTTGACATTATCAGCTGCGTTTATTGTTGATGTTTATAATTAGTGACGATAATAAGAGAGTTATTTTTCGAGCAGTAATATGATTCTAACATTTAGATTTATAAGTTATCTCAAGTTACGGGGAACTTGGATGGGAAAATTCGGCATCTCCACCATATGTCACGCCTTGGGGTCGTGAGGGGGTTAGCTCGGCAGTTCGGCTAATATAAAGGGCTTGGACTTACTGTGATTATCGCTCGCGCACCTCTCTCTTCGTCGCTCATTATTAAAATACAATCGGTTTTGTTTGACATTGGTTTATTTCAAGTTACACTTACAAGATTAAAGTCAGCACTCCGTAGTCTAAGCTGTATGTAGAGGAGAACATTGTCTTAGTGGGATCCAGTTGATGTGTACTTTTACGAACCAACTATTCACTTTATTATCAACCGTACTCTGACTCGACTTAACCCTTTAGCTTGTTAATTAACAACTAACTTATCTGAATGATGGTCCTCTTTTTATATCCTCTTCTATGAATCAATCCGGAAGGGATTGTTTTATTATTTATCTTTATTAAATATTCTGGTTTGTTTATATTCGTTAACCTTGCACGTTGCATTATTTGCTGATGTTGACGAATTATTGTTTGGGAAATTATTAATGTTCTTGGCCTACTTGACAATATTTTTTAACAAGTTCTCAACCAAAGATTGATCAATTTGTTTTATTGGTCCAATTTTAGCAAATTTCCCAATTTGTTCTAAAACATAGTTCTTGTTTGCGGCATCTTCCTCCTCAACTGGTATTGACACATTTTTTATCGTTTTGTTTTTTGCATCTAATTGGGTATCTTTAGTTATATTATTAATATAATCTTTTGTAGCACAATTCTTAATAATCTTAAAAATTTGATCATCTACATATTTTTTGTTTGTTACATCTTCGTCATAAGTGGGTAGAGGTAAGTTTATTATAGGTTGCTGGTTAGCATTTAATTGCTTGTTTTCGTATTTTTTTAGCTCGTTTTCAAACAGTATTTTATCAACACAATTTGAAGCTTGTTCCTCGCACATTTTAATATTTTCATTTTTAGCATGTTCTATTTGTTCTGTTAGATATTTTTTATTGACGGCATCTTCAGGATCAACTGGTTCCAAAACATTCTTAATTGTTTTGTTTCCACCATCAAGTTGATCAATTTGTTTTACCTGTCCAATTTTAACAAATTTATCAATTTGCTCTAAAACATATTTTTTGTTTGCGGCATCTTCCTCTTCAACAGGTATTAACACATTTTTTATTGTTTTGTTTCCAGCGTCCAATTGTGTAACTTTAGTAATATTATTAACATAATCTTTTGTAGCACAATTTTCAGCAATTTTATGAATTTGATCATCTATATATTTTTTATTTATTACATATTCGTCATAAGTAGGTAGAGGTAGGTTTATTATTGGTTGATGGTTAGCATTTAATTGTTTGCTTTCAATTTTTTTTATCTGATTTTCAAACAGTATTTTATCTCACACATTTTTCCTCACACATTTTAATATTGTCGCTCTTAACCTGCTCTATTTGTTCTGTTAGATATTTTTTATTGACGGCATCTTCCGATTCAGTTGGCGTTAAAACATTAATTATGTTTTTATGTTGAGCATCTAGTTGTTTATTATGTAAATCGTTTAAAGATTGATTTACATAGTTTTTGAGTGATTGATCAAGAGGAAGAAACTGATCTTTAATTAATTTTGCAGTATTGATTTTTTCCGTACTTATTTGTTTCATTAAATATTTTACGTTTACAACGTCCGTTTCAGATATAGGAATTTTAACATTTTGTATAATTCTGTTGTCGGCATCAAGATTTCCATCTTTTGTATACTTTATAGAATCGTGTGACGTTTTTTCATCAACATATTTTTTATTGACAGCGTCATTATTCTCCGTAGGGTCACCATAATTCACAACGCGTTTATTTTGAAAATCACTAGTATGTTCATAAATTTTTTTTTCAGTTAATTTTATTTGTTTATTGAGATACGATACATTTACTGCATTGCCTTCAGAAATAGGTGATTGCAGATTTTTTATTATTTTTCCTCTGGCACTAAATTGTCCACTTTGAGTTGACACCAACGGAATTGTCATTGTACTACTAATTGTGGGGGTCACATTTGTTCGTAACCGTTAATTTTCAGTGATAATTTTTCCATGTTTACGTTTAACATGTAAACCAACATGATGTTCAAACTTATCGATAGGCATGTTTATACTGAGATAATCCGATCATGTTTATGTAATTATACCACATTCTTTCAATACCTCAATAATTGATATAATCTCATTTTGAACAGCCGTATTTCTTGCAAGTTGCGCCCCATATAACAATTGTAGTCGATCCACCAATTCGTTAGGATTATCCCAGTAGGAAAATTGAATTTTGGAGTTTGGAACAATATTTTTCATAATACTACCACCAGTAGGCGCTGAATGCAATCAACGCTTCGCTAAAGATGGAAATAATTTGCTAATAATATTGAGGTATTTGAAACCCTTATTAGATTTTATTCTAGCATCGGGATTGTAATTTATTTTGTGGGCGTTCGTTGTTCTTAAAATTTCACCATATCGATGTTTATCTTCATATGTATACTCGCTTGAAGATTTAAAAAAAATCAATTCGTACAATCCTTCGGTTCCTTTAAATTTTCTTCCCGCAATTACAATATCGTCACCATTAAATGTAAATGCTTGGTTACCCATCCACCAAGTTCCTGTAGCAGGTTCATATCGTACTCCGTACACATTATCGGTCAGACGTGTTGTATCAGAAATTAATAGTTTTATGTAACGCTTTGGAAGCGGATTATGATTTCCTAGAAATTTCTCGTCAATTTGATGACGCCTTCTGTAGTTGAGTACAATTCACGAACTGAGTCCATCGTCACTTCATTAGGGTCATCGGTCTCACTATTAGCTATTACTTCTAAATTCAAAAATTCAGGAATTTTAGTTGCGTTCATTGTAGATGTAAAAAAAGAAGAGTCAGAAATTCCTTCTTCGCCCCTGAGACTTCTATTAAAATATGGTCTTTGTTTAGTACTTTCTTTTTTCGGTGTTGATTGAAAAACGGTTTTTTCATCTTCATTTTTAGGTTTTACTTTTTTTTTTACATGTTTTACAAGCTCCTTTAAAGGGTCCACAAAGGGTTTAAAACTACTTTCAATATTATGTTGACTTTCAATGTTGCCGCGTTCCAATGATTTAAATTTTTTTCGAATGTTTTTAGTAGCCATAAGTAGCTTAAGTTTTATCGTATCTCTATTCGACGACATTGTGAACACTGAAACAAATGAAGACACTCAGGGTATTATAAACTTATCAAAACCAATTCTATATCGACCATTATTCAATTCGCTTTCTTTGTCAATAACTAAAAAGCCATATTGTGTTTGCCAACACAATTTACATAATGATTTAAATTCGTTCATATTCATGTCTAGTGCAACAAATTCATCATATATGTGTTTAAGATTAATGTCATCTTGTTTAAAAAGTATTAAAAAATTGGCGTTATCTCTAACCAATTGTTTCGGAATTCTTGTATATGTTTGACAAAGATAGAAACAGTCAATTTTATAGTGACGTCCAAAACTAAAATAATCACGAATTACACTTTGTGGTGAACATGCTACATCGTCAAATACAAATATTGAATTTGGTTTTGCTTCCGCTGGCGTCATAACGTCATCAGTATTATCAAACATTTTTATTTCCATACCATTTATAGATTCAATAATATTCTGTAATATTTTGTATTTTGGTTGATTAAGTGTTTTTCCGATAATGTATATATTTTGAAATTTTAATCCTTCCGGATGTTCCAATAGACTTATCAAAACATTCGTTTTACCACACCCGCTGCTTCCAACAATTAAACATCTATTACAGTTTTTTACCAAACGGCCGTATTTTGGTAACAATTGACTATCGCATACATAGTCGTGATTAGTCACCGTTAGTGATTCAGGTTGTTTTATTATACGCATTGTCACATACACTAATAGATAATTTGAAATACTAATGTATATATTCAAAATAGTATATAATTATATTTGAAACCAAATTTCTATTCAGAACGGTATGATACGTCAAGGTGGTGGAATCGTAAACACTTTAATTAATAAATTACCCTTTGAGTTACATATTCCCGGATATCAGTGGTGTGGACCCGGGACAAAAGTTCAAAAACGTTTACAACATAACGATAAGGGTATTAATAAATTGGATAGTTATTGTAAAGAACACGATCTTGCGTATTTAAAAAACAAAGACTTAAATTCAAGACATCAAGCCGATAGAATTTTAGCAGATCGTGCTTGGAGTCGTGTAAAGGCCAAAGATTCATCATACGGTGAGAAAGTAGCAGCTTGGGGTGTAACCAACGCAATGAAGACCAAGATAAAACAGGTATGGGCGTTTCAACTAGAAAACATCGTCCAAGAAAAAGATGGATGAAAAGAAAAATGGTAGCGTTTCGGGCAGCAGTAATGAATCCTGTTAAAAGTGTATTAAAATCCAATAATTTCAAAAGTAAAAAAAAAACTTGTATTCAAAATCATACAAAGTAGCAAAGGATGCAATTAAGAAAGCCGGCGGTAAAAAATTTATTCGACTACCGCGAATTATACCAATTCCAAAACAAGGAGGATTTATAGTACCCTTAATGGCCGGGTTAGCAGCTTTGGGTAGTTTAATCGGTGCCGGAAGTGGTGTTGCAAAAGCTGTTGACGAAGCTAAAGCAGCACGTAAAACCCTTGATGAATCGCATAGACATAACCAACAGATGGAAGCTATAGCACTTGGAAAACAAGGATCTGGACTATATTTTAAATTTTATCGAAAGGGAATGGGCCTATTTTTACCTAAAGGTTCAAAAAACTATTAAATTTACCTCGAAAACGTGCAATGAATGAAAATGAAATGAGAAAATTTGCAAAAAAATTATCGAATTTTCGATGTGTATTTATGAGAGACAATTTACCTAAACACGGTGCATTGGTGAATGAGTGTGGAATAATAAATTTGGATAAAAGTAGTGGTCCTGGTAAACATTGGTGTGCATATGTAAAGCGGGGTAATAATGTTAAATGGTATGATAGTTTTGGGGATTTACCACCTCCATTAGAACTTCAACGATATTTTAATTGTAATATTGAATACAATTACAATCGTCATCAGAAGTTCGTTACAACAAATTGTGGACAGTTGTGTTTGAAATTTTTGTATAAAAAACAACTGCAATAGATAATTTAGATTCACTTTGTGTAATGCACGCTGTGTTGAAAGTTATTGTTGTTATCTTCATCATCGTCATCTTATTCTAAAAGTGTGTACCATGGCTTTTGTGGCTATCGATTTGCAAGGTTTTCAAGTGCGGGGTACTTTTGTTGTAAAAGAAATGGCTATGTCCTTGAATGGAAGAAATATTATTCACCATACTTTTTCAAGTAACATTCCTCACGAAATACTCACTGAAGAAGAGAAAAAAAATAAGGCATATACAATTCTATCATCATGGTATCCACTACAATAACGATGGAAAGAACCCTGATGAGATACCAAAAATACTCGAAAATTTCGTTTTGTCGAACAATGTAAAAAAAGTGTATGTAAATGGTGAAATGAATAGAACATTTTTAGAAAACATTGTAACTATACCCGTTATTGATGCAGATTGCCCAGGATTTTCTCTAGAAATTCCAATGTGTCCTAGCACTTGTCATACTGTGGCAGCTTTTGTTATGTGTGCTTCAAGAAATTGTTTTGATTTGTATAATTATGTACAATATAATTTAGATTGTTAATTTTTTTCTATATAAAATAATGTAATAAATATTTATCAGTCATTATGTGTTATACTTTTACATTGAGCGGAAAGACAAGTGTTTTACAAAGTAAATATTTCCCACCAATTAAACTTGATTTTTTTAAATTCGATTATTCATTAGGATTGCTTGGATTCTATTCATACAATTCAATACCTAATATTGATAAAGACGCAAACAAATTTTATTACGGTGGTAGTGTAATAAACATACCTGTTGGTGCGTATGACGTAGTGGATATTGAGGCCTATTTAAAAAACATCTTGGGAGAAGATAACATTTCGATTACACCAAATTTAAATACATTAAAGTGTGAAATTAACGGAAAGGAAGATATAAACTTTGAACCCGAGGATTCCATTCGTAAAATTTTGGGGTTTTCCGCTAAAAAACTAACAGCAAATCTTGATCACGAATCAGATGAATTGGTACAAATACTAAAAGTATCAACTATTCGTGTGGAGTGTAATATAATAACAAATTCCTATTATAACAATAACCTTATTCATAATTTATTTACGTTTACTCCAACTGTTGGTCCAGGAATTTCTATTAGTGAGGAACCAAGAAACATTATCTATCTACCAGTAAACGTAAAAACGATAGACAACATTACTATTACAATTATTGATCAAGGCGGAGAATTGGTAAACTTTCGTGACGAATTGATTACAGTGCGACTAGAATTGCGTAAACGGGAAAAATACAATGGGAATAAACTTCAATAAAGTACAAGTAGTTGATAACGTATTCCCCATTCAAAGAAAAAGTGTCAAACGGTTAACAGCTAAAAATATTAAATTTCTTAAGTCAATTGGTTTTCGTGTAAAAAAACAACATGGTTGATTTACTAAATATTTTCGATAAAGTGCATTTCGATGAAAGTGTTGTAAAATATGAATTTCACACATATCTCCCATATTTATCATCGAGTTTCAATTATAACGATGAGATAAGAATACCTATTCAAACACAGGACATTTACACAGCACCATGTGATAGCTATATTTACATTGAAGGATCATATGACGGTGATGCATCTACAAAAATAATAAGTAACGCCTGGACATTTTTATTCTCCGAGATACGATATGAATTGGGTGGAGTTGAAATTGATCGGGTTAGAGATGTTGGTATTACTAGTACAATTAAAGGATATTGTTCACTTAATAAAGCCGAGGAAGCAAGTATGGCAATGAGCGGTTGGTTATCAAAAAGAAATAAACCTAACCCCACAATACATACTAATAATGTTAGTGCATGTATTCCATTAAAATTTCTACTGGGTTTCGCTGACGATTATAGAAAATGTATTGTTCATACTAAACAGGAATTGGTATTATTTAGATCTTCGAATGATAAGGATTTATTCCTTGATGCCAAAGCAACTGATAAATTTAATATTAATAAAATTCAGTGGCACGTACCACATATTGTTGTAAATGATGAACTTAAATTGAAAATTTTAAAGTACATTGACCGACCTATTGCTGTCTATGGGAATTTCATCAGTTACCGCAAATAAAACAAACGGGAATTAATAAATGGGCTGTACGTACATCATCGCAACTGGAAAAACCACGTTTCATTTTATTAGCATTTCAAACGAGTAAAAGAAATGAACTTGATTAAGACGCTGGAGTATTTACTACAGCAAATGTTCGAGATATCAAACTATTTTTGAATAGTGAATGTTTTCCTTATGATAAGTTTAATTTAGATTTTTCAAAAGGAAGATACTCCCAAGCATTTAAATCATATTGTGAATTTCAAAGATCGTATTATGGTCGTGATTGTGATCCAGCTATTTCATTTGTTAATTTTAAAGATTATCCAATCTTTGTTATTGAATGTTCAAAACAAAATGAAGCTATTAAATCATCTGCAGTAGAAATTTTCCTGCCAACACCACTGTATATTGTTTAATTTTGCATGATACCATAATAGAATATAATTCAACTAATGGTACAGTTTATCGAAATGTATAAATTTAATTGTATTTGTATAATTTTTAAAAAAAAAAAATTGTTGTTTTATTTTTTACCCGTACCTATCCTTATTCGCAAGAATAATGGTTTCCAAAGAACACACCTCATTGGTCAAGAACCACAATGATGATTCCCATAAGGAACCAATCGAGTGGTCTCACAAACTTTATTACCTTCGAAATCTTTGGCGGAACGTAAAGCGGAGGCGAACCTAAAGCGGAACCTAAGGCGGAGGCGGAGGATGAGGCGGAGTTGGGGGCGGGGATAGAATGACAGTAGCTCAAATGGGGGCCTAAAGGGGGCGGAGTTAGCTGGCGCCAGTGGGACCGCCCCCTGTCTGCCTATAGTATCCCCTTACTACTGACATTACGAATTTAATCGTATGCCATTCGGACTCAAAAATAGCCCTGCTATTTTTTCCAGACTCATGAATATCGTTTTATCAGGCCTTCAAGATACAAAATGTTTTTGTTACTTAGACGATATGGTTGTCTATGGAGTTAACCTTACAGATCATAATGAAAAATTAGAAGCGGTGTTTAATCAATTAAAGAAACATGATCTTAAACTCCAACCGGATAAATGCGAATTCCTTCATAAAGAAATTATATATTTAGGTCATATAATTTCGGATAGCGGTGTTAAACCAGATATGAAAAAGATCAAAGCTATTTTAGAAATACCAAATCCAAAGAATCAAAAAGATATTAGATCCTTTTTAGGTTTAGTCGGGTATTATCGAAAATTTATAAATAATTTTGCTTCACTATCAAAACCTTTAACACAACTTCTCAAAAAAAATTCAAAGCAATTTACATGGACAGAAAAAACTCAAGAAGCTTTTGATCAGTTAAAAACGATTTTAACAACGGAGATTATACTTCAATATCCTGATTTTTCAAAAACATTTGTTCTTACAACCGATGCTTCTGTGGCGACTATAGCCACATGTTACAAAAATTGTATATATATCCTTTGTATATTCCTTTCCTAGATTTTTTGATATTCCTAGTAATGCTACTCTCTCCTGTAAGTATTCTTGGGACTTGTTTCATGTGTCCAGCACATGTACATTTCTCTTGTTCTATGTCATATCCTATCCTAAATTAGTTACGAGGCCGAAAGGCACAACAAGTGCAACTCCACTGGAGGCCTACCCTTTTTAGTATTTGTGTTCCGCGAAGTCCCTTTCTATTCATGGATCCTAGCATCTGTTCCTATCCTACTTTCTTCGGAGGAATCAAATTTTTAACAAGACACTCTGATTTGGCTAGTCTCAACGAGCACATCGCCTTAGTTTCAATAAATAAATCTATCTGTTCAAATCTGCATTTCTATTTCACCCTTACGTAATCACTAAAGTGGTGACCCCGACGGGATCTTGTGCAAATTTAGTGATTCGTGAAGTGGATTTGTATTTGAACTTGTAAGTAAACTTTTTCATAAATTCCAATGGAGCAAATTACCTTGGATCAAATAGTGAGTGCATTAAACGCAAACGCGGTAGATCGGGTTAGTGTATGAATCCCACCGTTCAATGGGAGCGACCCAGAACTTTGGTTTTCGATGATCGAAGCCAGTTTTCAATCGGCAGGCGTTACGACAGACAACACTAAATTCGGTTATGTAGTAGGCGCGTTAGATTCGCGATATTCGATGGAAGTGCGCGATATTATCGTCAGCCCACCAGCGGCCGATAAATATAAAAAGTTACGAGACGAACTCATAAAACGGGTTAGTGCTACACAAGAACAGAAGCCGAAGAGGCTACTGGAGCACGAAGAAATCGGTGATCGCAAACCATCCCAGTTTTTGCGTCACCTTCGCGGACTAGCTGGTACTACCGTACCAGACGACATGTTAAGAACATTGTGGAAAAGCCGGTTGCCGCAACACATGCAGGCAGTTCTCGCAGCTCAGAACGACCTGGAGCTTGATAAAGTAGCGGAGCTAGCGGACCTCGTTGCAGAAGCTACTGTTCCGCGCCCGTCGGTTGCGGAAACTTCCGCGATGTCGATGGAGGTGCTTGTAGCAAAGCAGTTCCATCAACTGGCTTTGACTATGCACCAGGAGTTATCGGCGATAAAGCAACAAATCGCCGAAATCCACAATCCTTCGCCCAGAGGTCGTTGGACAAATTCGCGTTCGCATTCACGTTCGCGTTCACGCACACCTGTACCGGACGGGATGTGCTGGTACCATCGTCGGTTTGGCCCGGACGCCAAAAAGTGCATCCAGCCGTGCACTTTTGCCAATGCCTCGGGAAACGCGACGGGCAGTCATTAATGGCGACTGAGGATTACTGCCCCATAACATCTCGCCGAATTTTTGTTACTGACAAATCAACTAAAGTACAACTGCTGGTAGATACGGGAGCTGACTTGTGTGTGTATCCCAAAACTTACATTCAGGGACCACGGAAACGATCCGCATATGAGTTATCTGCAGCTAATGGCACTGTCATTTATACCTATGGTACAATCATCCTAACGTTGGACCTAGGACTTCGCCGGGATTTTTCATGGAAATTTGTAGTTGCTGATGTTTCTAAGCCCATCATTAGAGTTGATTTTTTAAGCTACTACAACCTCTTGGTTGACATTCGCAACCAGAGGCTGCTCGACGCGACCACTCATCTCACTTCTCAAGGTTTGGTGGCTGAGTGCGAACGAACCGGGCCCAGCGTAAGAACAATCTCTGGTGCAACGCCGTACCATGAACTTCTTTTCCGCTTCCCCGACATTACACGTCCAGATGGAGCAGCATCATCAGCTAAACACACAACACAGCACCATATCGAAACAACACCTGGACCACCATTTTTTCAACGACCCAGACGTCTTGCCCCTGATCGCCTACACGCCGCCAAGATGGAGTTCGACGCTATGCTAAAGCTAGGGATAGCTCGACCGTCTTCAAGCAGCTGGTCATCCCCACTTCATATGGTTCCAAAGAAGGGTGACGAGTGGAGGCCATGCGGAGATTATCGCGGATTAAATGCAAGAACGGTGCCGGACCGCTATCCAGTTAGGCACATCCAAGACTTTGCACAATCCCTCAGCGGAAAGTCTATATTTTCTACTCTAGATCTAGTGAGAGCCTTCAACCAAATACCAGTGGCCAAAGAAGACATCCCAAAGACAGCCATAACGACACCATTTGGCCTATTTGAATTTACGTTCATGACGTTTGGTCTTAGAAATGCAGCGCAAACTTTCCAACGATTCATTGACGAGGTGCTACAAGGGCTGGATTTTTGTTATGCCTACATCGATGACATCCTGGTAGCATCATCATCACCTGAGGAGCATCTACAACACCTCAACATCCTATTCAAACGTCTACAAAACCTTGGAGTGATCGTAAATCCACTAAAGTGCTTGTTTGGCCAACCTAGGGTCAAGTTTCTTGGCTATCTTGTGTCCAATCAAGGAACTCAACCTCTACCGGACAAAGTTGAAGCGATACGGAATTACCAGCTGCCCGTAACTATCAAGCAGTTGCGTCGGTTCTTGGGTATGATAAACTTTTACCGAAGGTTTATACCCAAGGCTGCGCAAATCCAGGCACCTCTAAATGACTTACTGCAGGGCAATGCAAAAGGGAAGACACCAGTGGTATGGAACGATGCAGCTACCATTGCGTTTGAAGCTAGTAAAGAAAGCTTAGCTGAAGCTACTCTACTTGCTCATCCGCGCATTGATGTTCCGCTAGCAATCTTCAGCGATGCATCAGATTTTACCATCGGCGCAGTTTTACAACAATGGATTGACGGCGCCTGAAAACCATTAGCCTTCTTCTCTAAAAAGCTAAGCAACGCTGAACGTAAATACGCTACGTATGACCGTGAATTGCTGGCAATATATGCGGCAGTGAAGCACTTTCGCCACATGGTGGAAGGCCAGACATTCACTATCTTCACCGATCATAAGCCCATAACATTTGCGTTTATGAAAAAGAACAACAGTGCACCCCTAGGCAATTCCGATATCTGGACTTTATCGGACAATTTACTACCGTCATTAGGCATATTGCAGGAGAAGACAACGTAGTTGCTGATTCTCTCTCGCGCATTGAAAGAGTTACAGCGCCCACCATAAACTTTGAATCACTTGCAGCCTCACAGCAAGAAGACCAGGAGATGGCAGCGTACCTGGAAGACGGATCAGTCCTGCAACTAAAACAGGTGCAAATCCCGGGAACGAGAAGTAACGTCTACTGTGACTTCACAACATCCATCGCCAGACCATACATCACAGAACTTTTTCATCGAAACGCATTTAACTCTCTTCACGAAATTGCTCATCCAGGGATTAAAGCCACAGTCAAACTAGTAACTCAGCGGTTTGTGTGGCCAGCAATCAAGGCCGACTGCAGGCGATAAGCTAGAAGCTGTTTGGAGTGCCAACGATCCAAGACTACACGACACGTATCTGCACCATGTGGCAAGTTTGCCACTACATCACAGCGATTCGAACACATCCATATTGATATTGTCATCATGACAGTATCGGAAGGATACAGGTATTGTCTGACGTGTGTAGACAGATTTTCTAGGTGGCCAGAAGCCATACCAATAGAAGACCAGGTAGCTGAAACAGTGGCGCGAGCATTCTACGAAACCTGGATTTGTCGTTACGGCGTTCCACTACGCGTTACAACTGACCAAGGCCGGCAATTCGAATCACACTTGTTTAAGCAACTAAATTGTTTGACAGGTACGACTCACCTTAGAACGACCGCCTACCACCCAGCAGCAAACGGCATGGTAGAACGATTTCACCGCCAACTAAAAGCTGCTATTAAGTGTCATCGCGAAGACTCTCGGTGGACCGCGGTGCTTCCAACAGTTCTTATGGGGTTGCGTGCAGCTTGGAAGGAAGACTTGAAGGCAACAGCAGCAGAGCTCTTGTACGGCGAAACTATAAGGCTACCAGGAGAGTTTCTGACACCAACAAGCCATGGAGGAGACGACTCGACCATTTTCATAAAAGAGTTACGTCAACAAATGCAGTCCCTGAAGCCAGTACATGCAACTCACCACGGTCAAAATGTAACTTTCGTGTTCAAAGACCTGGAAACAACGAACCAAGTTTTCCTACGTCGAGAGGGACCAAGGAAACCATTACAACAGCCATACGAAGGTCCATTCAAAGTTATTTCAAGAGGAGCGAGAACGTTCGTCATTAGGAAGAATGATAAGGACATTACGGTGACGATCGATCGACTGAAACCCGCATATGTACTGTTGGAAAACGAAACTGAGAAGCCAACCAACTGCAGGATTCAACAAGAGGAACAAAACCACACTCCACAAGCAGAAAATCAACAACAAAGAGAAAGGAGAAATGATGGAGAACCGGAACACGGGGTACAGACGAGATCCGGAAGACGAGTTCGGTTTCCAGACCGTTTACAAAGAGGATTTTCGTGATTGGAAATCACTAGCAGGGGGGTACTGTGGCGACTCTAGCCACATGTTACAAAAATTGTATATATATCCTTTGTATATTCCTTTCCTAGATTTTTTGATATTCCTAGTAATGCTAATCTCTCCTGTAAGTATTCTTGGGACTTGTTTCATGTGTCCAGCACATGTACATTTCTCTTGTTCTATGTCATATCCTATCCTAAATTAGTTACGAGGCCGAAAGGCACAACAAGTGCAACTCCACTGGAGGCCTACCCTTTTTAGTATTTGTGTTCCGCGAAGTTCCTTTCTATTCATGGACCCTAGCATCTGTTCCTATCCTACTTTCTTCGGAGGAATCAAATTTTTAACAAGACACTCTGATTTGGCTAGTCGCAACGAGCACATCGCCTTAGTTTCAATAAATAAATCTATCTGTTCAAATCTGCATTTCTATTTCACCCTTACGTAATCACTAAACTTCCAATGAAGCAATTGGATCAGTTCTTTCACAAGGTGAAATTGGCAAAAACCTTCCGATATCTTTTTATTTGCGAACGTTAAATAAGGCAGAAATAAATTACTCCACTATAGAAAAAGAGTTGTTATCAATTGTTGACTCTTGTAAACATTTCAGACCATACTTATATGGTCAAAAGTTTCAAATCGTTACCGACCATAAACCATTAACATGGTTGATGAATTGTAAAGACCCTAATTCGCGATTATCAAGATGGAGACTTAAACTCATGGACTATGAATATGAAATAATTTATAAAAAAGGTACGAGCAACACTAATGCAGATGCACTCAGTAGAATAAATTATGAAAAAATCAATGTTATTGAAGATAACCCAGAAGATAACTTATCTTTTCAAAATTTCAAATTGTTTTTCCAACAGGAAATTGATATACCTCAATCAAAAAGTATTAAAACGGCAATAGAGAATGTGAAAAACTTAGTAATTCCCATATCATGCGATTACTCAAATTCTAACAAACATATGAATTACATAAAGCAAACATATTCGAATCTTGTTGGAACTCCACAAGTAGCAGAAGTAAATTTTAGACAAAATCAGAATCAAAAGTTATTTCTTGCTTTTATAAAACCAAATGCTTTAGATTCAACAATTTATGAAGATCCATACAAAAAACTTGATAGTGTTCGAGTTTTACTAGAATATAACAACATAAATTCATTTGTAATAACAGATTTATTATCCGAAAATTCATTAATTAGGCGAGATACTTATTATGCTCTATTATATTATCTTTTTGAAAATTTTCAGTATGAAATTTTCGAAGATACACGAATATTTTTGACAGATCAAAATTTAATCAAAGATATCCTTCGCGAAAATCACGATTTACCAACAGCTGGTCATCAAGGTTTCGAAAGGACATATGATCGAATTAAAGATCAATATTATTGGGATAGTATGAAAGAAAATATTCGAACTTACATACAAAAATGTTTGGTATGTCAAAAATCCAAAACGGATTTTAAGAAAAATAAGAGTCCCATGCAAATTACAACAACAGCAAAAAAGTTTTGTGAACAAGTAGCACTAGATATTGTAGGTCCATTACCAATAACTCAAAATGAAAATCAATTTATTCTTACTCTCCAGGACGATTTGACTAAATTTATACAGGCCTATTCTTTCGGATCAGGAAACCGAGTTTACATCTCAAACTTTCAAAGAAATAAATAAACTTATGACTATCAAACATAGATTGACGTGATCCTATCATCCTCAATCTAATGGCTTATTAGAAAGAACGCATCTAACTTTGAAGGATTATTTCAAATGTTATACCAACAAAGATAATAATAATAATAATAATAAATGACTTTATTTATAAAAGTTCAAATACAAAATTAACATATAAAAGGCAGAATAGAGAAAAAAAAACTTCCATAAACAGGCGAAGTCTAGCATAAAGCTAGTCAACTTAACCAAGAAAAAAGAAAAAAATAGGAGATACACATAATAAAATTCTAGGCAAGAATTACAAATAAGAAAAGATCATATACATTAAAAGATCATTGTGACCAAAAATATTGCAAATAAATGAAACCAAACAAATACTAATACATTTCATTACTGATTCCATTCACAAAGTTAGTATAGATAGTTTACCTATGTTACCCGATGGTTAATTAAAAATGATTTATATTTATATTTAAATTTAAGTTTATTGAAGAGTCTATACTCACGAGGTACAATATTGTAGGCTAAGGCTGCATTATAGGAAAAACCTCTTTTAAAGAGAGAAGTTCGATGACGAGGTATGGTTATCAAATCAGAATTTCTAGTATTTATAGAATGTACGGATGAGGTAAAGATTATTTTGTTAAATAGAGAAGAAGGAATTGTTGAGGATAATATGTTATGAACAAACCCCGTAAAATGAAGTGTTCTTCTATCTTTCATATTAAGCCAACCAAGCACACGAATTCTACTAGAGACGTGGTCATATTTTCTAAGGCCAAAAATAAGACTAACGCAAGAGTTTTGTACATTTTGGATCTTTCTGGAATCAACCATATCAAGGCAGTTGCCGTATACCACATCACCATAGTTCAGATGCGAAAGGACAAGAGAGTCAAACAATAATTTTTTGAGTTCAAAATTTAAGAAATGTCTATTGGAATATAAAAGCTTAAGAGATGCATAACATTTACTAATAGTGCGATTAACATGTTCATGAAACCTAAGGTCAGAGTCCACTATCAAACCAAGATTATTCGCAGATTTCACATAAGGTATAGGTTCCTGATTAATCTGAATCTTAAATAAAGACAGTGCATAATTAATTGTTTTTTTGTTTCCAAATAGTAGACACATAGATTTAGTAGAATTGAGATTTAAATTAAATTGTTTAGACAAATCCTAAATTAATTTTAGATCGGTGTTGATAGCATCTACAGAAGAATTGATCTCATCAATTCGAAAGCATTTATAAATTTGGGTATCATCTGCATAAGCTTCAACTTTGCAATATTTAACAGAACGAAGTAATTCCGATGTATAGACTATAAATAATAAGGGACCAAGTATGGAGCCTTGCGGAACCCCGGAAGACATAAGTACAAATTCAGAAAATTTGTTATCTACCTTAATTTGCTGATATCTTTCAGTCAGATACGAATTGATCAACAGTTTAGAAGATTCATTGAAACCAAAATATCCTAAAAGGGCACACATCAAATCATGGTTGATGGTATCAAACGCTTTAGAAAAATCAAGTAGTATTAAAGCAGTTAATAATTTGTTGTCACAGGCCAAGATAGTATCATCGATTACATTGCCCAGCGCAGAGAGTGTACTGAAACCTTTTCTGAAGCCACTTTGATTGTCGGGAATGATATTACACTCATTCAAATAATTGTAAGTTTGATTAAACAGAATTTTTTCAAAAATCTTAGAAATAGTGGGTAAAATACTGATGATTCTGATATCGGAGAACGACTCAGCTTTAGATTTTTTGAGTAACGGAATACCTAGCGCAGTTTTCCAAGCACTTGTAAAATATCTTTTCTTAATGCAACAGTTGATTATATGTAATACGTAAGGGCTACAATATTTGATCATATATAACGAAATATTATCAGATCCGACAGCATTGGATGAATTATGAGAGAATGAATTATGCTATTAACTTCCACTACGTCCGCTAGAATAAAGTTGAATTCAGATTGACTACTAAAATTGTTACCACTATAAAATTTAATTTTATCATCACAAGAGGAATTATTTGAGTGAATAGTTGTAGAGAAATACGAACATATTTGATCCGGGTTAGATAAATTAGTGGGTAATTCCGTTTTGCAAGAAGCATTTTTTATGTTAAGATCCTTGAGAGCTTTCCAAGTACAGCGAGAGTTACCTTGTCTACATAAATGTTCTAAAAATATTTATGACAATTGGGATGAGTTCTTGAACTTTGCGGTATACAGTTACAACACTGGGATACATAAATCAACCAAGAAAACCCCATATGAATTAGTATTTGGTGAATTACGAAGAATTCCCAATTATCTTAATCAACCAAAATTCAAACCAAATTATTCCGATCTAGCTAATGATCTGACCAATAAATTACAAATCATCCGAGAAACAGCAAGATAAAATCAAATTCAATCAAAAACTAAATCGAAACAAAATTACGATAAAACCCACAATCGAACTTATTTATTCAAAGAAAACGATTTAGTACTACTTTATGATTCCGCTTCAAAAGCCAAGAAATTAACTCCAAATTACAAAGGCCCATATAAAATTGTACAAATACATAATAATCAAACAGCCACAATTCAAATTACTCCTAAGAAACTCAAAACTTATCACTTCAATCTTCTAAAGCCTTATATTCTTTCAGATCAAGATGAAGATCAAGAATCAGACCAAGAATCAATTCCTATTTCTTATGATCATTCCATTGATCAGCCAAGCACATCAAGACTTCAATATTGATCCAATTTTATCTTCATCGGGTTTATTGTTTTACAATTTAGGCAGAGCATATATTTCAAATCAAGACTTTACTCTTCTTTCATTTATCAACCTTACTTTTCTTAATGAACAAATTAATATTGTAAAATCAAATCATGTAAAATCCTTAAATCTTTGTAATTTTGCAATATCTGAACGCTATACATCTGACTGTCATAATCAGTTAAAATTTATACAGACTAAAATTGAGTACATTCAACAATCTTATCGTGTGGTATCACATCAACTAAAGGGAGTACACAACCGAAAAAACGTGGACTTATTAACGGTATATGCGATGGTATGAAATGGTTGTTTGGAATACCAGATGCCGATGATGCTGCTTTTTATACAGATTCGATTAATTCTTTAATGTCAAACCAAAAACAAACAGAAGTTTTATTACAACAACAAGTTTCAATAATATCTCAAACTATATCAAATTTCAATAATTCAATGTCACGAATGAAAACATTGTTACCTTAAATACAAACTTTGAAAAATTTAATAAATTTGTTAAACAAACGATTTTTACACAAAGTGCTATAGAACAAAAAATTAGTATTGCAAATCATTTAATTCTTCTAATTGAAATGTCTGATGAAATTCTGAGATTGTTAGAAAACTATAAAAATGATTTATCTTTAATCCAAAACGGTATTATAAACTACAACATTCTTTCTCCAGAACAATTGTTTAATGAACTAATTAAAATTTTAACTAAATTTTCATTACCGATTCCATTATAAAATGAGAATCTCTATCATTATTACAAAATCATATCTTTGAAATCATTTATAAAAGATAATTTAATAATTATATCATTTCCAATTCCGCTTAAAGATGTTTACGAATATGAAATAAATCAGATATTTTCAGTTCCTTCACCTCATGAAGATCCTATTCTAATATCACTTATTGAACCTTCTAAACCTTATATCATTGTTTCCGATACGAAAACATATTATGTTATGATGAATGACTTGAAACAGTGTGAAGAATGTACCTCGAACGAATGGTTATGCAAAGATGTTACAACATTGAAGAAAACCAATTCCGAAGAATGTGAAATTCAATTAATGATGAAAACGACTGTAAATATTCCAAAAACTTGCATAACGAAAAATTCTATAGTAGAGATGGAAATATGGCACCCTTTAAAAAACAACGAATGGTTCTACGCAACGACATTTCCTACGCAAATCACAATTCTTTGTAATGGACAATCTACAACAGAAGTTATTCAGAGAATTGGTATTCTCAAACTCTCCCCAAACTGCAAAGCATATACGAGACTGGTCACTCTTGAATCACATCATATGATGGCAACATCAAATTTAACAAATTATATTCCGACAACAAGTATAAATGAAGATGATTGCTGCATCAAACTCAAATTAAATCTCACTAATAATGATATCCATTTGAACCCAATTCAGTTAAATAATTTAGATTTAAACGAATTATACTTTGCCAAAAACAAACTACACGATATCGATGAACAACTCAAACAACAAATCAATAAACCTTTTATTGTCAAACAATCTAGATTGTACAATACTATTTTGTCCATTATAATAGGAATCTTTCTCTTAATATTTTTATACAATCTTTTCAAATGGTGCGGTTATTTTTATTGATTAAAATATTTGTGTTGTTTTACTAAAGAATTTTACTAAAAGAATAATAAATGTATTAATAAATTAGTGGATTAATTTTAATTACCGTAAATTAAGTTTGTATGTCTTAATAATATCATAATAAACATCAATTTATACATATTATTATTGTTATTGTTAGTGTTTTTATTAATATTTTATTAAATAATCTTACTGTATTAATAAATAATACAATATTATACTAGATATTACATTTGTTAAATGTTTTAATTTTATAGTATATTGTTTCAATTTATTACTGATAAAACTAACTTTATTAAAATAACTTGAACTCAAGATTTTTATTTCAATTTTAAATTAGTAACAAAAATCTTTTTCGGTTTGGAGGTGTTGCCTTACTGCCAAAACAATGATTTCTTTGTTATATCAATTTTGTGGATGTCGTTAATAATTGTAAAACTATATATAGTAGATGACACCTATGGTTCTTGTTAGTCTAGTTTTGACCATTCAATGCTGTACTTCGCGCTTTTCAATAGAATTGTATATTATTAATAAATATAATTAGTTATTATATCATCATTTTATTAATCCATCATCTACCATAAGTCTATTTGCGGACTTAAGTTAATTTATGTTCAATCGACCCTCGTGTTCCGAACTTAAAGTTGCCCTGGTGTCAGAAACTGAAATTGTGCATCAAGTTATTTTTGTTTATTTCCTAATCGCTGGAATACAACACCTGCATCGGTGGTAAAAGTTAAGCTCTATTGATTATTATTATAAAAGACCTCAGCGATAAAAAAATATCTTCCAAAACTCGGTGCATAATGTACTTACCATTATGTTCTTGTAAGAATATATTTCGCTATAAATTATTCCCTTTACATGTTCTTTTTTTATTGTGTTGCTTTTACATAGGTTGCGTTTTATTGGGAAATTCAGTTTATTCTAAATATTGCAAATATAGAATTTTTTCGATTTATTGTCCGACTCTGCCTATTATTTTTATTCTAGAGATTTTACTTGCACATATATTGAAAAGTAGAATCGCTAGAATAAAAATAATAAGCAGAATCGGCCGATAAAACGGAAAAATACTTTATTCGGAATATTTCGATTAACTGAAATTGTCAATGAAACGCACCCATAGTGTAGAGATTTTTCAACATTGTTACATATTTCAAATATGCTGTGAATGTCTCATTCCTTATAACATTTGGTTTCTTTTCAAGAATAAAATCGAAAAAAATTTTAGATTGAACATTCGGAATTATTATTCGTTCAATTTGAAAGCCAATATGAGGGAAAAATTGTTCAAATATTCATTGGGTAATGATTCAATAATTTCAATAACAATTAAATAAAAGACATTTTATGTTCGTATCCGAAATAAAAAAGGAGAAAATACTCGCCGGAGGAACCGGCATTCGCAGTAGCAAAGGAGACCAAGTTGAATTAAAATTTGCATATATTATGTCTCACCCGGTATACCTAAGTACTCCTTTTAAAATGCTTCATACTAGAATTGCAAAAAACATTGAGAGGTTTACGTTTTTATCGAGGTATTTTTATTGTCTTCAAGAATAGTATTCAATACACATATTATAATTTTCAATAAAAAATCATATTTTTTCACGTTTCAAAGCATTGAATGATTTTCCTTGAGAATCTACAATTAAACATAACTCTAAAGACCCCTAGCAAAATAGCTACATATGTAGTGAATTCCTACATAAATATGTAGTAAAACCCCTATAGAATTGTAGAAATTTACCTGTAGAAATTGGAACCATTTCAATGCAATGCCTAGTACGTTGCACTCAATGCTTTTAAATGGAGAATTTGTGTTACGCTTTGGTGTCTACAAGTCTACATATCTACAAGTGTAGGTATGTAGAGTTGTGTTACAGGCCCCCGGGGCCCTATTTTTGCGCCGCAACTGATCGATCATACTAATGATCGATCTAGCCAAAAACTAATGATGTGGTATTTTTGCTACCAATGTGAGAGAACGTGTACTACCTACCAAACGTTTGATCACATCACCACTTTTTTTAATTGAGTACGCATGTGCATGCTAATTTCTATTTTTGCAACACTGTAAAGGTAGATCAAATGCAACAACTATGACATATAAGTGACAGAAATTACGGAATATCATAACATAATACAATTTATAGTTTTAAATTGTGGTTAAATTTATTGTGTTCTTTGCTTGAATTTATAGTGTTTTTATTAAACTAGTAATTTATACTTAAGATAAAGATTTTTAATCTTGAGAACTAATAAATCTATCTATCTATCTATCTATCTATCTATCTATCTATCTATAATTGTGTCATTGTTTGGTAAGTATTCATTATAGTCTATATTATTATACAGTTGATAATTTGATTTTGTCTTAATCTATCTAGCTATGGATGTTTTAGACAATTTATTAGCCCTTCAAGTAATTGAAGATTTGGACGAGGCTGAATAAGATTTATTAGCCCAGCATTTTGAAAGACGATTTGCAGATAATCGGTGTTATTCTGGTGTCTCTTGCTTTTAAAACAATATTGTTATTAAAACAAGGACCGTAACAATGTAGTTTACAATATTGTTCCATTTTGCAATTAATCGGTGTTATTCTGGTGTCTCTTCCTTTTAAAACAATATTGTTATTAAAACAAGGACCGTAACAATGTAGTTTACAATATTGTTCCATTTTGCAATTAATGTGACCGCCTTGTTTCGATTCTTGTAAGTATATCAATATTGAAATATAAACAAGAAATTTTTGTTAAAGTGTTGGTAATCCTTGCTGTCATTTGCCAGTTGTTTATTTGTGCATTTTTTTTTTGCTCAAACTCATTACGGTTTTCTCGTGTGTGTGTGTTTATGCATTTATAAATGCATTTATAATGTACATATATCTTAATTTATAGTGGTATTGAATTAATTTATCATTGTTAGATTATCTTGTAGAGAACGATGGGAACCAAAAAACGAATAAAGACCATCAAACAGCAATACGAAATTTACGTAAAGTATTTGGAACGAAACAAAGTGTTACTAACAGGCAAATTATTACCATCTGATGACAAAAATCTTGCAACAAACATCTGCAGTGAAATAGCAAATGAATTAAATTGTAGTGGTGGTGCGATTAGGAATATCGATTCATGGAAAAAGGTAATGTTTGAATAATATTATTTCACGGTATTATTACCCAATTTTTTTAAAGGTTTTTACAGAATGGAAATCAAACATTAGAAAGAAAATTCGAAGCAACAAAGAATTAACTAACTTAGAAAATAAATTACTGAAACTAACGGGCAAAGTTGTTGTAAAAGGAGTTTCTGCAGCGGAAATGGGTATTGATGAAGTATGGGAAGATGTGGAAGTTGTAACGCTTAACGGCACGAAACCGCCTTGCAAATTTATGCGTGAAACGTTGCTTGGCAAAAACTTGGCTAATTCAGCGTCCAGAAAATGCTGGAGTTGTGTCTGTTCAACAGACGACAACTGCTCGGAAATAGCGGGGGTCGCAATGGGTTCGGTTTTCATGACTGCATTAACGGGTTCGGTCACGGGAATTTCAGTGATAACGGGCGCGGGAAAATATACTTTGTTATTAACAATATCGACGGTCATTTTGAACTTCTTTAGAAGGTCCATTCCTAGCACTACGTCGGCGACAAGGGAGGGCAAACATAAGAATCGCTCGACGGAGACTGTACTGCCTAACCGGGCTGTCAAGTTTACCATGCCAATGGTTTGGGTAGAAGACCCATCGGCCAGACGGGTGTTGCAACGCACGTCTTCTACTTTAACGGCGGGAAGAGCGTTGGTCACGGAGGAACTTACGTAGGAAACCATAGCTCCAGTATCGACTAACGCGGTGAAAAATCTACGGTCTAACGAAATGGGAATGAACAACCGATTATCGGTGCTAATTCCACAAAATGAGGCCTCGGTAGATGACAACTGTTGTGGCCTCGTCATCAAACAGTTGCCACTCAGTTTCCCGAGCGGTTTTCACAGGGACAATCCCTGGAATACACACCCTCCGTCTTGCAACGAGAACAGAAAATACGTGGTGGGTTTCGGTAATCAACGCGGCGGTGTCCCGGCTCACCACAACGAAAGCAAATCTCGGTGGAGCGGTCAAGGGGAGGTCGGGGTGAATTGAACCTGGACGGGTCGGATATAGGGGTTACTCTAGGTGGGGACGGCGTTGGCGGTAACCGACTACCTATCGGCGGCGGCGGTCGCGTGTCTAAACCGAAACGAACATTCGGCGGCGGCCTCGAATACGCCCGTGCGACTGGTTCGCGAGAACGATTAGTCGCAGCGTCCTGAGCGATCCGTTCCTGGACAACTTCCTGTTCGCGCATTCGGAGAAGCAACTCGTCTATGTTCTGGCAATCGGCGCGGCGTATATTTTGCATAAAAATTGGTCGCATGTTTCGGTAGCATAAGTCGAGTTCTTGTTCATCGTTTATGCCACCCACACGGCGGATAAGAGTACGAAGTTCAATTATATACTTTACCGCTCTCTCGTGGGTACCCTGGACACGGTTACGAACGGCTTCCCATGCTATGTGTGCATGATCCGGCGGTAGAAAACTCCCGTGGAACGCCTGGCGGAAACTTTCCCACGTACCTCGGTTCATCTGTCCCAAATGGAACCAACGGAGCGCTTGATCCCGTAACAAATGCGGTATTCCCCTCAACAACTGGTTTTCGCTCAAACCATACATTTCCCGGAGCTCGTCGATACGTTCCAGGAATGCCAGCGGATCGGCCTCACCATTAAACGAGACGTTCCATCGTCTTATGGTGTCTATTGCCGACAAATCGGCAGGAGCAAACGCGGCGGTGGAGGACGGGAAAGTCATGCTGGAGATCGGCCGATCGACCCCTTAAACGGGAAACTCGAAAACTCGTGTAAGCTGACTTTCGACGGCGCAAAGCCACGTTGGCGGTCTACGCCAACCCAACGCAACTTTGCCTGTCGAGGAAAAACGGCTTCCACCGGAAAACACTGGCGGTCTACGCCAACCCAATGCCTTCCAGCTACGCGGACGGAAATATCGGTTTATATGATCAATCGGTCGCCTGGTCGCGCCGCTTGCTCCCGGAAAATCACACGCTGGCGGTCTACGCCAACCCAACGCAGATTTTCCCGGAACCAACGAGTTAACCCCAATTCGAAACGCCGGCGGACTACGCCAACCCAGCGAATTCAAATTTTCCTGACGACCAACCAATACGCGAAACTCTCAAATTAAATGAATCCCCAAAAATACCGGCTTCTTAATTGATACGCGGTCTGTGTTAACTAGCCCGAAGAAATTAACTGGTACTTACTGCATACTGATGATTGAAGTCTTCGAAATAGCGGCGGCGAAGGAAATATAGCAACTTATGTCACGTGGCGAAAGCGAAAAGGCGAAAGTTTACACGAACGTATCGGAATCGATGCAAACGGTAAGAGAGCGATTTTGGGCTCTGCAGACACTTTTATTGGACACCAAATCCAAAAAAACATCCTTCGGCCGTTGGTGGTGGTAGCGGTGGGGCGAGGGTTTGTACACACCCCATTAACAGAAGTTCAAAAGAACCACTTTTCCGTGGTGGAAAAGTTGATTACACACCGCATCGAGAAAAACGACTGTATCTCAAAGTGCAGTTTGCATTATAAATACTTAACTGCAACAGCTGATCACCTTGGTGCAGTTTACGGTGTTCGGTTTGACAGTTGCTAACTTCACGGTGCGCGAACGTAAACAAACACCAGCAGTGCATCGGAGTGCAAGTGCAGTGAATGCGCAGATGACGTGCAATGGAGCAGAGGACAACGAGATGCACTAGACCAGTGACGTGCATGGAAAACCCGGTAAGTGATTCCTAAAATACATGACTAACTATTTTGTAGCGCGACCCTAACCTTACTAGCGGACGGGCACGAATTCAAGTGTTCTGAATTCCGGACTGGATTTACCTTAAAACTGACTTAATCATGCCTTGGCGGACAGACCTATGAAATAAGGTAAGTATTAGGGTCGAAATAGCAGCGAAGTATTTATCCGCTAAACAACTTGTTCTGTTTTAGGAAATTTGCGGAAACACTTCGTTACAAGCAACGTTTCAAAACGTTTGGCAATTTAACGCAGAAAAGCAGTTTCAGACGCTTTTAATTACCCTAGAAAATATCTAATGGTAGATTTAAAGAGTGACCAACTGTAGCAAGAAATAGACAGAATTTTTTTTTATTTTTTTTCCGCTAATTAGCAAGCAAGTGGTTAATATTTGATCGAGATTTTTTATTCATATTTTACTTAATTAATGGCTATTCGAACAAATCTTTCGTCAAAACATAAGTTTTTTTTTTCTCTAATTTTTGGTAGCATTGTAAATTTACTAGGAGTTATAACAAGGCCGCAAACTGCTTTACCAGTTTTTGAGAATTTTCCTCACCTCTCAATCTTTAGTAATGTTCTCGGCTAAAACACGTAGCAAATAAGTCAGATCTTGGTCCATCTATTTTTTAACAGATGTCGCAAAATTTGCAGTGAATTTAGATATGCAAAACCATATTTATTATTGTAAATAATAAAGTTTTAATAAATTGGCGTCTGTGAATTTTTGCAGATACATTTTTAAGCGGCTGGCCGCTCGTGCTCTGAACCGTAGAGAACAGTACCTTATTGCCAAAGCAATATTTTTCCTTTACACCGTTCTACTTCCATTATTGTTAATTTAATTAAAAAATACACAATAATACCAGTTTAAGATTTAAGTTTTAGGATTCCAAATCATTTTTTATTTTTTTATTACCGTCAATCAGTAGTTTTTAATACATTTTATTCAGAGCACCTTACAGTGATTTTTTAAGGTTGATTTTTGTTTGTTTTTACACAGCCGGGATTGTGTTACGGTTCACTGTTAGTTTTTATTTCTTCTTTATTTCTTTCTTTATAGAAATAAATAAATAAACAAACGGCTTATTGGCAATTTTTCTTCGTAATACTAATTAAAATAGATTCATAAACTATGAATATATACTGAAGTTTTATTTTAATAAATGAGTAACTTGATATATAAATTAATTGCTATCTGAATCGGAACATATATATTATCGAAATAGTACCGAATTTTTAATTTCTTAGAATAAAATGGAAATTTTATTCTAAGAATATTAAGTATTATTAATCAATATTATGAAAAAATTGCAAAAAATGCGTTTGTTTATTTCTAAAATGTGCAACAGTGAACAACGAACAGGCAGGGCCTCAAAGTCCCTGTGGGCCTTTGAAACAAAAAGGTGAAATTTTCAGAAATGAAAGCTTATGACCCAAATTTAATACATCTCACTTCGCCAAGCAATCGTCCTGTGCTAAAAAGCACTAATTAAAATTTTTGATTTTTTTGAATGAGGTAATAGGTCATTGCATCTGTGACCATTTAGACAAACAAAGATAGACAATTGCGTGGGCAGTATAGTAGTAATGCGCATGCGCTTGCAGTTTAGAACGCCTTCGAAATAAATAAATAAATAAATAATAAATATTTTTGTCCTTATATTTTTTTCTATAATGGCATATCCGCGTGCGATAATTGAGCGATAGATAATGCGCACGCGTTAGAAATGTTCTATATATTCAAATGTTCGAACCCACGTAAAATTCATCAAATTTTCTTGCTTTTTGTAGAATATATCGAATTCTAGGTTATAACTCAAAAATGTTTTTTGGTTAAGTTATTTCCCTTTTATTTGTGATTCATACAGTACCATTATTATTTTTTTGTCCATCCTAATAAACAGGAAATAAAAATAAATAGAAGTTGGTGTAGAAATGCCAAAATCTAGCTCTCGCTGCATCACTGCCAGAGCTTCGATCCTCGTAACTGCCAGAGCTTCGATATTTGAATTTCGAGCCATAATAATTTTGGCGTGACGTACAGCGGCGACGGAGACGAGGATCGAAGCTCTGGCAGTGATGCAGCGAGAGCTAGATTTTGGCATTTCTACACCAACTTACATTTATTTTTATTTCTTGTTAATTAGGATGGACAAAAAAATAATAATGGTACTGTATGAATCACAAATAAAAGGGAAACAACTTAACCAAAAAACATTTTTGAGTTATAACCTAGAATTCGATATATTCTACAAAAAGCAAGAAAATTTGATGAATTTTACGTGGGTTCGAACATTTGAATATATAGAACATTTCTAACGCATGCGCATTATCGATCAATTATCGGTCGCGGATATGCGATTATAAGAAAAAATATATAGCTTTAGCTAGCTTTATTTTTACTTTTCTTGTAGATCGTAGAGGAGGTATTGTATTCGTGAATTTTAGTTTTCCAAATTTCACTTTTTTCTACTTTATGGAATGCGTAGATTTCGAAAAGCATATGCACTAATTTCCGTCGAATCTACTGATCCGATTAGAACATATTTTGTGTCCTTTTTTCCACTTGCCCATTGATGATATTGAAGAAAAAACGTTTATAAAATTCTCAAAGATCTGCTCGCCTAAAAACATGCTAAAAATGGCAAAATCGGTAGATCTTCTAAAGTTGCTAACCGACTTTGATCAAATGTCGAACATATGTTTTGTGTATACCCCAAGTAGTGAATGTTTTAAAAAAATCTGAAGTTTTTTCAAGGGTTGATTCTTTATTAAGGGTTGAAGGGTAAAAAAGTTGTAAAAATGAATAATTTGTAACGTGAATACCTGCCAGTTATCTTAGTAATATTCACATAAAGCGTGATTAAAAGTAATTTTTGTTCCTTACCACATACCCCTCACCCCCAATTATACCGTTTGAGTCATATAGTTCGGATTTTCTTCATATTTTCTTGATACTATAACTTGTAAACATATTTACGAATAATCTAATTAAAAATAGTATGCGACCCACCCGTATTTTGTATCTTCAACCCTTATATCTATTTACAATCAAATTGCTCGGATTTCTTTCAAATTTTTACTCCAACTTTGGGGGTCAACGTTTGCGCGAAGTTAACCCCCACTTTTTGAGATCAATTTATTTGGTCACTTATGGTGGCGAAACCGCTACATATATAACCGCTCTGGTCGCTATCGAATCACATTTTTTTTCACGACATCTGATAAAGAATAGATGGACCAAGATTTCACGCATAAATTTTGAAATTTATGCGTGAAACGTTGCTTAGCAGCTCAGGGAACTTAACGCGGAAAAACAGTTTCAGACACTGTTAATTATCTATAATAACTATATAATTATTATTTTTTTTTTATCTTCTTCCGCTAATTAGCTAGCGAGTGGTTAATATTTGAGCGAGGTTTTTTGTTCATATTTTACTTAATTAATGGCTTTTCGAACAAATCTTTCGTCAAAATATTTTTTTTCTCTAATTTCCGGTAGCTTTAGAACTTTTCTAGAGGTTATAACAAAGCCGCATACTACTTTACCAGTTTTTGAGAATTTTCCACACTTCTCGATCTTTCCTAATGTTTTCGGCTAAAGCACATGGCAAATAAGTCAGATCTTGGTCCATCTATTCTTTTTCAGATGTCGCGAAATTTCTAGTGAATTTAGATAAGCAAAACTATGTAGATTCGCTAGCGACCAGAGCGGCTTTATATGTAGCGGTTTCGCCACCTTATAATTAGACTACAAATGTTTTATTGTTGAAGGTAGCGTTTGTGATTTTGTAATAAGAATTTTGTTGCTTGACAATACGACGAAAAAAAACTAACTCGAAAAATTGACTGATATTTTTAATGATGAATGATATTTTTAATGATATTTAAGCTTTATCGCTCAGATTTGTTTTGAATTTCTTCGTTCTTAGTTTTAATTTGAAATATAATTTAAGATATAAGCTGATTAAATATAGAATGGGAAGGTGATTCTTCTTGAAACTCCATGAATTCGGAGATGGTGTACTGAAGTACGAGTGAAAGTCAATTGTTCAAAAGGCAACAATACTTTTAATATGTTCGACGCGTTTCGAGCTACAAGCTCATCATCAGGAAACAATTCTAAAAATTTATAAAGCATAAGAGAGAACATGTAATATGATGAAATTATTTTCGTCGTTCGCGTCAAACGAATGATTGAATTCTCTTAGGTGTTTACCAAAATATGACTTATCGTTGTCAATCGCATTAAGTCAAAAAATGCGATTGCAATTGCATGCATTGCATGCATTTGCATTGCATGCAAATCAATTAAGATCAAAAAATGCGATTGACAACGATAAGTCATATTTTGGTAAACACCTAAGAGAATTCAATCATTCGTTTGACGCGAACGACGAAAATAATTTCATCATATTACATGTAATGAACAAGGGTTCGAAACTTACAATTTTGGAGAACCTAGAAATTCTAAAATTCTCGACCGATAAAGATTTTACGATGCTCAACTATATGCAACCAGAAATTTCTAATGTCCTTACAATGAACTTGAATCAATCCACAAATTCGAATTTGGCGCCTTCCGCGCAACAAAACAGCACGTCAAATGTTCTCGCTCACCTTCCGTCACAGAACTTAACCAAAGATTCCTAGTCAGACCACGCGCTGGTCGCGTTTTTTAATTAATTTAATTATTTATTAATTTTAATCTAATTTATTAAAATTAAACCTAATTTTAAATTGTAATTTTAAATTGTAACTGTTTCAACCGGTTTATGTTTAGTTCTAAGTGATTTCGATGTTGATATTGTGCCTTCAAAATACCGCTTCAAACCTGACTAATTAAAATGGCCTTCTGTTATGGCTAATTAGGCTTTCAAACTACTGTTTTCAATCTAAAACTTGTGATGTTGCCAGTGAATTTGCTGTCCTCAATTGTGATGCTCAAAATAATCTTCTTATTTACCTTTTTGTAATTTAACAATCGTTGTAAGTAATGGAATTTTCCACTCGTTAAATTTAAACATTGTATTGTATTCATTACGATCAAATATCAACATGGCGATCAAATGTTCGTCATGTAAAAATGCAGTTTACCGATATGATGATTCCATTACTTGCAAAAAGAAATGTGCTGGAGTTTTCCACATCAAGTGTGCTAATCTATCGATTGATGATTTACTGTGTTGAAATCCGATGGACAAATTAATAATTGGTGTTGTGCGGAATGTTTAGTTGAATGTGTGTCACAAAAAACAATTTCCGCCAATTCTGGAAAAGAAAGTGCCAGTTCTATAGTTGCATCTAATGAATCGAATTCAGATGATTTATCGAATCCTTTACCTGTCACATCGCTGAACAAAGCTTGTTTAAAATCTGTTGGTAAGGTGAAAATACCTGATGAAAACGACTACATTGTGGATTTAGTTGGTCTTGTTCGTTTACTGGTAAACAAACATGATTTAATGCAATCCACCATTAACTCCATGAGCACTAAAGTTGATTTATTAACTAAGGAAACAGCTTTATTAAGAACTGAAATAACCTCACTTAAGAGTGTAAACAATAAGATAAATACACAGAATTCTTTGAAAATTCCTAAGAGTATTGTTCCTGCAAAAAACTCTCGGGAGCGGGCAAACTCTGATTCTGCTGTTTCCACCAAGGTTTATAAGCCAATTCTCAAGTGCGCTACTGCTGACAACACCGGTCAGCATTCAAGTACGGTAGATAGCCAGCAGTCACCCGCCTCGTTATCTTATGCTAAAGCGGCTACTTCAAATAATAACAATAACGATGTATTTGAAGTAGTTAAAAGTAGACGCAACTTTAAAAAAAAGCCTATCATTACCAGGGGAACTGCTTCCACTAAACTAGATGATAAATTTCAAGCTGTTCCATCTAAGATGTGGCTATATCTAGGGAAGATAGCCAATAGTGTAACACCTGAAATTATTAAGAAATTTATAATTGATAAAACTTCTATTACGAACAGCTCTGATCTTACTGTAGAAGCGCTACCAGTTAAAGGCTCATCCAACTCCTTTAAGGTTGGTATAGTTCATGAGAAATATGACCTATTAAAAGAAGGTGAATTTTGGCCTAATGGTGTTCTTGTGAGGAGATTTAATATTAAACGTCCTGAAGTAAGAAAACCAAATTTTTCGAACAACATTGTTACAAATCTGCCAACATAGTACAAAATTCCTTGAACATTTATTACCAAAATGTTCGTGGATTGCGTACCAAGTTGTTGGCACTTTCTCAGGCTCTTCTTCTCTGCACCTACGATGTTATTATCCTCACTGAAACATGGCTTAATTCTGACTTTACTAATTCGGAATTGGGATTTTCTGGCTACAACGTTATTCGAAAAGATCGTGACTTCTTCTCCACTGGTAAAACTCGCGGTGGTGGCGTAATGTTTTTAATAAAAAATGAATTGGTGTTCTTTGATGTCGCCTGCTTTAATTCCTGCAATTCAACGGACGAATTATGGATCGTATTAAAGCATAATTCTATTGACTACCTTTTGTGTGCAGTGTACATTCCACCAGCATCTCCGGAGAGTACTTATGCCGCTCATAGTGAATCTGTGCTTTTAAATGTTGAAAAATTCTGTGACTGTAAAACATTTATTTTTGGTGATTATAACTTACCTGGCATCACATGGAATAACGATGAACTTGGAATTACTCCCTCTAATTTTTTACCGAACTCTGTACCACTCATTGAAACATTTTCTTATTTAAACTTATTTCAACTTAACACTGTTTTTAATTTTAATAATGTTTTACTAGATTTATTGTTCTGTAACTGTATGAATACTACTGTTGAATTGGCCACTGACCAATTGTTAGCTGTTGATATGCACCATCCTCCACTTGTGACCTCTATCATTTCAGTTAGTCAACATCACTGTCTGAGTACGGAAGAATATTGTTATGATTTTAAACACGCTAACTTTAATTCTATAGCTACTAGTTTATTACATGTTCACTGGGATAGCATATTTTTTAAGAAGGATGTTGACGAATCTATAGATTTGTTTTACCAGATTCTGTTTGAGGTTCTAGAGCAATTCACCCCAAAGAAAATTGTTAATAATAGCTTTAAATATCCTATATGGTTTAATTCAGAACTTAAAAATAACATTAAATTAAAACATGCTGCACATAAGATTTACAAAAGTTCTAATCTTGAAGGGGACTATCTTCATTTTAAACAATTGCGCACCCAGTGTAAATTACAAGCTGAACAATGTCATGCTGATTATATCTCTGGTGTTGAACAGTCAATAAAAAAAGATGCAAAATATTTTTGGAAGTATGTTAACGGCTTGCGCAAAGACAATTCCATTCCTTCATCTGTGTCTCTTGATGATGCTATTGCTTGTGATGGTAATTCTATTGCGAATTTATTTGCTGAGTATTTCGGATCAGTTTATGTAACTACAGATCAAAATCATCAACTTCAGCATGACTTTAAAAACTTTTGTAACTTTTCCACTTTAAGCTTCACTATTTCTGACGTTCTTAATGAACTTAATCTATTAAACGGTAGCAGTAACTCTATGGGTCCCGATGGAATTCCGCCAATAATTCTTAATAAATGTGCTGTTTCTTTTGCTAGACCATTATGGCTTTTGTTTAATCTGTCTTTGAGCAATGGACACCTACCTGATATTTGGAAGAGAGCTTATGTTACACCTGTTTTTAAATCGGGAAAAAGAACCCTTGTACGGAATTATCGCCCTATTTCGCTGGTATCAACCATTCCGAAAATTTTGGAATCTCTTGTTACGACAGCCTTATCGAAAGTTTTTTCGTCTATAATATGTAAAACTCAACATGGTTTTTGTAAGGGGCGCTCTACAGTCTCTAATTTACTATTATATGAAAGTTATCTTTCAAAAGCCTTAAACAAGGGTCATTCTGTAGAGTCCGTTTACACTGACTTTTCAAAAGCTTTCGATAAGGTTTCTCATAATATTTTGCTTAATAAACTCTCTTCTTACGGTATTGGTGGTGAGTTGTTTAGATGGATTGAATCTTACCTATCTGGTCGTAAGCAAATAGTACGTATTAAAAACTTTAAATCTAGCGATATACAGGTTACTTCTGGTGTTCCTCAGGGATCGCATTTAGGACCTCTACTGTTTAATTTGTTCCTTGACGATGTTAATTCAGCAATCAAATACTGCAACATTTTACTGTTTGCAGATGACATAAAACTCTTTATGACAATTAAGTCTGATATTGATAAGTTTCTGTTTCAAGATGACCTTGATAGCCTTTATAAGTGGTGCAACCTGAACAACATGTCGCTCAATGTCGAAAAGTGTAAACATATGCGCTTTTATAGAGGTAGATCAAATGTTAGCTCTATTTATCACTTTGATGGGCAAACGCTTGAGACTGTTGTCAGTATATGTGACCTAGGTGTGATTTTTGATAGAAACTTATCATTCACCAGACATATCGAGTCTATTTGCAAAAAGTCACTTAAGCATCTTGGGTTTATTAAGAGGAATAGTCGTGATTTTAGAGATATTGATACAATTAAACAACTGTATATATCCTTAGTTAGGCCTCACTTGGAATATGCCTCAAATATTTGGTCTCCATCTTATGAGATACATATTAAGAATATTGAAAACATTCAAAGGAAGTTTTTGCGTTACATTGCATATAAGAGCTCTAATAATCCGGATGACTACCAAATGTTGCATCTTTTAGTTGACTTGCCGACACTAGCATCACGTAGAAATAAATCTGATGTTTGTCTTCTGTTCAAGATTATAAATGGTATTATCGATTGTCCTGATTTACTTGCACTGATAAATTTTTATGTTCCCTCAAGATCCCTCAGATCCACTTACAGTTTTTTTATTAAAACATATATGTCCAATTTTGGTGCACATAACGCTCTTTCGCGATTATCTAATAATGGTAACTTATGTAATATTGATTTATTTAATACCACGTTATCTCAAATTAAGCGCTCTCTTTGAAGTTATATGTTTTGTTTCTATTTGTTGTTTATGTTTTGTTGTTTATGTTCTCATGTATTTATTATGTTTTTTATATAATTGTATTTTTACAAATTTTTTACAATGTGTTTGTTTTCTATGTTTCTTTGAACATGTACTTGGGCTAGTCCCGTTATAAATAAATAAATAAACAAAATAAATTTCTCTCTTATGCTTTATAAATTTTTAGAATTGTTTCCTGATGATGAGCTTGTAGCTCGAAACGCGTCGAACATATTAAAAGTATTGTTGCCTTTTGAACAATTGACTTTCACTCGTACTACTTCAGTACACCATCTCCGAATGATTAAATATAGTTTATAACGAATGCTACAGAAGTGTGAAGGATTATATTGAGTTTGCTATTACTTGCAAGTCCTTTTTTTTGCAAGTTACCTTTCACGGATTTTTCATAATCACATAATTTTCATACAAATATAATAATTTATTTATTATTTATTTAGAATATTTTGTTTTTGTTTAGAATTGAAAATCATCAATTAGAAATTGAAATTGTTGAACCTGAGTCGGTGGTAACTGGTTACAGAATTGTCGATATTACGCATTTTCTTGATCAAACCATAACGCTACAATCAAATCATAATAAGCTTTGTACAGGTGGAACGCTTGAACTGAAGCGTGAAGTTAATGAAGGATTGGGTAGTAGTTTTACATACAAATGTACTTATTGCAATAAAGAAATGGATATTACTACTGAAAAAAAACCCATACTAAATCAAAGTATTGTGTGGGGTAGTCAGGCAATAGGAAGTACGTATGCTCAAGTAAACGAACTACTAAGCGTAATGAATGTACCAAGTATTTCGAACCGACAATATAGAAAGAATTTGAATAAAATAGGTGAAAATTGGAAAAATTCAGCTTTCGAAAACTTTAAACAAGTTGGAAAAGAAGAATATGAGGCTGCAAAAAATAGAGGCGATATTGATAAAGATGGAATACCTTTTATTACGGTATATATTGATGGGGGATGGTCAAAAAGGAGTTATGGGCATAATTACACTGCTTTATCAGGTGTCGCTGTAATAATCGGACAACATACTGGAAAAGTATTATTTGTAGGCGTCAGAAATAAGTTTTGCAGTATATGCGCTAGATCAGAAAATCAAAACAAACCAAAACCAAACCATAAATGTTTTAAAAATTGGGATGGTCCATCAGCATCTATGGAACCAGATATCGTTGTTGAAGGATTCAATAAAAGTATTGAAATGCATAAAATACGCTACAAAAAAATCATTGCTGATGGAGACTCTACTGTTTTGAAAAAAGTACGACAATACGTTTCATATGGTACTCAAGTCCAAAAAATAGAACGCTCCAATAATTGCGTCAAAAATTTTACTAAATTTTTACATAAAATTAAAAATGATACCAAACAAGTTTCCTTACGAGCCAGAAAATGCTTATCAATTGGCAAGCAATATTAAAAACCTTGGAAAAACAGCAAAAAACATGATTTATGTTAACGAAAACGGTAGTGTCGATAAATTGAAAAAAGATTTACACAATAGCATATACCATGTATATGGGAATCATTCAAATTGTTGTATTAGCTATTGCAACGTAGTGGGTAATAATTCTCAAGATAAAACCAGAGAATTAAAAGAATCAGGCGCTGAAAAACTCATCCAATCTGCTATTACATCTTTGCCTGCAAAGGCACACTTACTTATAGCAAATGAAACAAACAACAAAGCAGAAGGATTTATGAACATAATAAGCCGTTTTAACGCTGGTAAGCGGCTAAATCTTATTCAGCGACAAAGTTTTGAAACAAGATACTATTTATCTGCACTAAAATATAATGAAGGTGCGAACTGGCATACCGAACCATGGAAACAAGTATTTAATGAAAATCCGGGGAAAATTCATGGTAAATTTATCCAAACCGAAATCAACGTGCTAAATCTGAATCAAAAAAGAAAATCAGATAACAATCTTGAAGCAAACCGCAATATGAAACATAAGCTTTCAAAAGAAATAGAATCACACGATTATGGCAGTAACATAGCAGAGGTTGAACTTAGTCCTGCTGAATTACAAAGTAACATCAATGATTTTATGAAAACTTTAATAGTAACCGAAGAGGAACAAAAAACGGTTGCTTCAAATTCTATAGGACAATTTAGTAATCCGTATTACCGAACACAACGAATGCATCGATTAACAGCTTCGAATTTCGGATCAGTTATAAAACGCAGACTTACTACGTCTTGTGATTCACTGGTTAAAAAAGTTTTATCTACAAACGACATTTATTCACCAGCGATGGAGTATGGTAAACTGCATGAAACAGTGGCAATATCTAGATTTGAACAACAATCTGGAAAAAAAGTGCAATCCAGGGGGTTATATGTTGATGTTCAACATGGATATTTAGCTGCATCGCCAGATGGGATTATTAATAACAATGAAATTATTGAAGTCAAATGTTTGTACAACATTGCTAATTCAACACTTACCTTGAAAGATGCCGTGTTGGGGAATAAGGTTCAGTGTTTGGAATTAAACAGTGAAAATAAAGTTCAGCTAAAGAAAAACCATAACTACTACTACCAAATTCAAGGACAATTAGCCATAACAAAGTCGAAAGTGTGCTATTTAATTATATAATCTGTTGATGAAAATGAGTTGTTTATAGAAACAATTTTGAGAGATCATTTGTTATGGGAAAATCAAATGTTGCAAAAATTAAAAATGTTTTATTTACATTGCATTGCCCCGGAAATAATAATAAATCGGAGAGGTCGTAATTTAAAATCTAAAGATCCACACTACATAGTGGATGCTCAGAAAAATAACCCTAAGAAAATTTCTAAAACATGATTAGTAATGCTAATAATTATTAATAGCATTTTGTACATTGAAAAGTGTTTGTGGTGTTTTTAGCATTCCGCACTCTGAAAAAGTGCAGGTGGTGCTTGTTGCATTCCGCACTCTGAAAAAGTGCAGGTGGTGCTTGTTGCATTCCGCACACTAAAAAGTGCTGGTGGTGCTTGCTGCATTCCGCACACTAAAAAGTGCTGGTGGTGCTTGTTGCATTCCGCACACTGAAAAGTGCTGGTGGTGCAAGTGGAATAGGCCTAATGGGGACACCACTTGAAAAAAAAAAAACGCGCCCAATACTCTACCTCTATGGTGGTGCGGAAACGAGTATGATGAAAACAAGATAGTTTTAACATGCCACATTAAAACTCAATCAAGAAAATTGGAAAAAAACACATTCATGTTTGTTATATAAAATAATTGTTTTTATATAATATTATTGTATTTTATATTATATAAAATCAGTACTTTTTTAAAAAATTGTACAGTAGGCGGTATTTATTGCCCCCCCTGTGATTGGGCCGAGGACGGCCTTCCGGGCGTCTAAAATAATTTTAAATTAGTTTTTGCAGGGATAGTCTAGTCATCCTGTAATTTTTCATAATTTTATCGTCGATATTTATGTTTTAGGGTGCGCTGAACACGAATATCACCATGAAAATTACCTGGCCCTTGTGCGTTTTGAGATAATGGACATTTTTTTGGTCAAAAATTGACGAATTTGACGTTTTTTGGATTTTTAGAATAATTCTGAATGCCAATCGGAAATTTTAATACAGATTTAGTTGTAAGGCGTTAATCCAAATAAAACGGCGCATCGAGTAAATAATTATTAGTAAACAATACATTTTGCTCAAAAATAACAGTTTTTGGGTCCTTTCTTCGGGCACAGAACTAAATTTACTTTTTTGCACGATCAATCTTTTTTTGTCTATTTACCGTGACATTTTGCTTGACGGTATGTTGATTTTACGGTTGCTATGCCTAACAGCTGTTCTTGCCATCCTAGAACGGTAAGTAATTCCTTACCGTTTACATGATAATAAAATCAACATATCTTTATAGAAAAACAATCATAGAAACGACTGCTTTCAAAAGAGCGTTTACTTCAATTATTAAATAGACGTCATTTTAGATATTAATCCAATAATATTTTATTGCGTTTTATTAGTTTTGATCGCGCAAAAAAATGCCATAAGCATCAAGAACGTTAAGGGTTTACTGGTCTTAGACAAATTTTTGTTTTCGACCAGTGGAAGACCTTTACAGTTCTTAATACTTAATATATTATTATTTACGACTGACACAAAAAGTGTAACAACATAATGATCAAGATTTGGTTTCTATAAGAGCCTACTACATAATAATTAAATAGACGTAATTTTAAAACTAATATAATAGTATTTATTGTGTTTTCTAAATTTTGACCGTGCAAAAAACGCTATAAGCATCACTCACGTTAAGGGTTTACTGGTCTCAGACAAATCGGGGATTTCGCTTCGCTCAATCCCCAAACTTTTGTCTCCGACCAGTAAACCACCCTTACCGTTCTTGATACTTAATATACTAGTAGAGATACTATGAGAGTTCTGGCCCAAAATCCCATGTTATTTCTTATGGAGGTTCAAATTCACATTTTCCCCCCACCACTACCACTTTGGTTGCTGTGACCTTGGTCCTGAGAATGGAAGCGACAAGCTTCGAGCTGAGAATTTGAAGCGGTAAGCTTCGAGCTGGGGCCACGCATGCGCACATGTTATTTCTTATGGAGGTTCAAATTCACATTTTCCCCCCACCACTACCACTTTGGTTGCTGTGACCTTGGTCCTGAGAATGGAAGCGACAAGCTTCGAGCTGAGAATTTGAAGCGGTAAGCTTCGAGCTGGGGCCACGCATGCGCACATGTTATTTCTTATGGAGATTCAAATTTACATTTTCCCCCCACCACTACCACTTTGGTTGCTGTGACCTTGGTCCTGAAAATGGAAGCGACAAGCTTCGAGCTGAGAATTTGAAGCGGTGAGCTTGCATCTGAGGATCCGCATGCGCCTTGATCATTTGATGAAATTTGGCCCGAAGGTCATATAACGTAATTGTGAGCTACATTTCTACCTATCGGTATATTAGTAGATTCATGCCGGTTCTGGCCTAAAATCTCATATTATTTCTAATACATGTCGATCTAGGTATAAAAATATAAACATCCGGTCTTTACAAATGTATTGTTTTTTCTTTGTAAATTTTTATCAAAATAACGACACCGCATCATCCGGTCCTCAATAGATAGCGCGTATGCATAAAAATAGTGTCTGGTCTTATAAATAAAAGTTAGCGCCTCCGCTTTTGTGCATGCGCTTTTTTCAGCAGGCGTCGGGATCCGCGCCTTGACGTTACGTCACCTTATCAGTATGTGGGATCAGTTGATGGTAATGAAGAAAAATCATGTTTATATTTTAGAATAAACTTTTTTATTAGATAATGTTTATATTTTAGAACAAACTTTTTTATTAGATAATGTTTAAATATAAATATGTACATAAGGTTACAAAATGAAAATTACATTTTAACATCATGGAGAAGTTCAATTATACTACAATTATTATTTAATTATTCAAATTATTAGATGTAAATAGAATTAAAAGTTTGTAATACACACACACACACACACACACACACACACACACACACACACACACACACACACAAATGCTTATCGCAATAAAACCGCAAGTTTTCTACTATGAATATTTCATACATATGACTTACCTTCCTTTTGAAAAACCCATAAAAACATCTATCTATATTTATTGGACATATATAGTATTAAAAAATGAAATACAAATTTAATATGAATATAATACAATTAACATTATAAACTTAAAACTAATACAAAATTTACATATCCATTATACTATAATGCCCCCACGGTAAAGTATTATAATCATTATTAAGTAAATGACGTTTGTCATCGTGTGAACTTAGCCCAATCTTTGTTTCTATATTTATTGGACATATATAGTATTAAAAAATGAAATACAAATTTAATATGAATATAATACAATTAACATTATAAACTTAAAACAAATACAAAATTTACATATCCATTATACTATAATGCCCCCACGGTAAAGTATTATAATCATTATTAAGTAAATGACGTTTGTCATCGTGTGAACTTAGCCCAATCTTTGTTTGCGTGATGCTTCCAACTTCATGTTTCGATGATTTTATTAAATTTTGACTAATTATTTTATTCTCATCGGAATTTAAACATTCTACATAATCATCAAAACATAGGCGATGTTTAACCACGTTGCGTTTAACGCCTTTAGATTTTTTTACGGCGTCTTTATCTTCAACTCTAACAGCATACATTTTAAATCTTAATCCCACAAATTCTGTCATTATTTTACCGTTATTTTCATCCTTCATCATGCCCAACACTTTTTTATTTGCATGTGAAATCCCATAAAAATTATCTTTGGAGTAATCGCTAGTATCAAAATATTTGCAACAATCTTCGCGAATTACGTCATATACATCATCGTGACGAATTTCATAGATTAAGCTATCTGTGTCGGTATAGCAAACGGTACAATCAAATTTGGTCATATAGTCGAAATGGAAATCATAAATTGTTGTTTTTGCTAGATCGAGAATACACATTCCAACATAAATGGGCTTGTTGAAATATAACGAAGTTTTATTTAATTCTACTGCCACCAAGTTCTTATTAAAAATTGTTGCGGATTTAAATTGCGGCTTTGAAATTAATGCTTCAGCACCGTAACGGCCTTCCCATTTTGTCACGAGTTTAACGATAGAATGGTTACGTATATTTTCCATAGTTTTGCCAAACACAGCATTATTCATTAATTTAAATAAATTTTTTTCAAATTCGTTTGTGGCCGCCGTACGTAATGCGGTGTTTAAATCAATGTATGATTTAAGCCACGGCGATTGATTGAATTCTAGCATGCGATGAATTTTTGTCACTTTCAACCCATGTTTTAAGGCTTGTTGCAAATTCCGATAATGAATTACATATTTTTCCTTATTATTTAAAGTTGCCAACAATTTTGGGTATTTGCCAGTTGGAGGAGTTTCACTTTGTGGACAGAATGGCAAGTCTTTATGTAAATCATGCAATTTATGCGGATATTCTAAATCTACCTCCAATATATATCCCTTTGACGAATCGGCCGCTATTGAATTTACATCGAAATTTGTTGGATTTTCAATCATTTTAAATCCGCCGGTTGGCATATATTGAGACATTGCCCACCCATACTGATTATTAATATCAAAATACATTAAATAGGATGTGGGGTTTTTAGGGTCATAGTTTGGCATGTACATATTATTGGCTTTAGCATATCGTTTTGAACATTGACTTAGGCCGTCACGAATACCTTTTTCAATGAACATTATATGATCGATGTCAGTTAACAGTTCTAACGTCTGCTTTGTATATTTGAGCATCGCGTCCCACGTATAACCCGGCAATGTATAATAATGTGCAGGATCTAATCCATATGTTTTCAGACAGCTTGTACGAAACTGTTCAAATACATCTGCCAACAGTAAAACATCAGTTTTTAAATATAAATCAGAGTATTCCCCCAAATTTTTATTTTTAAATTCTTGCCAAATATGTTGAGCATGTGCATAATCGCTATCACTGATTTCCGAATCATTTAATTTATTGTAACATTTAGATTTATCCGGCAATTCCTGAACATTTAATTTGTCGAATGAATCTAAAAAGTCGTAAGGAAAAACCCCCTTGCGTGTTAGCATTTTTAATTGATCAGCATTTAAATGTTTAAACTCTGATTCCAAAACCGGATATTTAGTTAGATATGATGATAATTGTTCTAATCCCGAATTTAAAAATCTGAACGAATCAATAAAGCGGAATTTGATTAAATTATCACCCAATTTTTTAGTAAAAGAAATATATTTTTCTTTATTGATGGGGAGCAAACTGATGTGCCCAGCGATATCAGTTGCTAGATTTTTTATGATAAAATGTGAATCATATCCGCTTAAATTATGAAATATTACTGGGACCGTGTGGCTATCCTTAAAATTAATGTTGCAATCTTCATGGGCTGCCCCACGATATTTACCAGTCAAATGGCAATGATCACGTACTTTAATATCAGAGTTAACAAACAAGTTTTCACAGATGTGACACTTTGTAGAATTTTCATACTCAAATTGTTGTTCGGCAGAAATATCCATGGGTATAGGACAAAGAAATACAGTTTCTAAATCTTCGGCAAATTGAAGCATTCCTTGTGTAAACCACTCAATGCAATCTTCACCACGATAACTGCGATAAAACGACAATGAATCATCGTACGAGCACTTTATATAATAGCCGACGGCAAATGGTACATGTTCTTGATATTTTTGCACATTCTTTTTAACATCACTACACGGTTTAAGCAAAGATTCTAAATCGGCATAAATTGTGAATGGCGCCTGCACTATGTTATTATAATTTTTGAACTGTACATATTTATAGTTTTCAGATGGCACTTTAGGTGAACAAGAGTTCATTTTAATACAGTCTGAAGTGTGTTGCGCCAATTTATTTAGCGTGTAGAAATAATGTAAACACCGATCACAAAAATGTTTTTTTCCATTATGTTGGCTTAGTTGTGAAGAAACTAGTCGCGATAAATTTTTTATCCACACATAGTGGTATTTGGCAACATAATCTTCATCATCACACTTCTCATCGTCCTCATAATATCCATTTTGAACTACCAATAAATTTACATGCCGTTCTTGCTTAGATTTGGTCAAATAGGTAGAACACTTCCATACCACGTTTTGTTTTTTCAATTGCATAAACATTGGCTGATAAATTGTTTTGCTTTTCAAATCTAGGTATTTGTTTAGCAGTCATCGGAAACTGAATTCCGGTAAGATTCAACACTTTAGAATAATGCGGATAAGATGATGTTCGTTGAGGGTGCTTTTCTACTGGATAAAGCGCTGAGACCACAGCCCAAGCAAAACACGCATCATCATTCTGAACATTAATGCAAGCATGTTTAAGTTCAATTTGTTTTGGCAGTTCAATGTATGATGATCCAAGTTGCGGCATAAATTTATTAATGCTTACGGCAAGGTTGATGATTGCTGACAATGCCCATCCGCTATCACGTTCTTGAAACTCTTCCAACTGACTTAAGATGGAATCTTTAATGTTTTCATTGAACCACTCATTCAACTTGGTGTCATTATAAATGGCAACATTTTTAGTATTCATGTACTTATTTTCAAGCACAACTAATTCACCTTTTTTAATTTTGAATTCTCCACACAAAACCGCATTCACTTTCAAGGAAGCGTCTTTTTTTAAAGCACTTTTAATTTGCCGTTGAAACACAGTACGGCAATCTTCTAAAAACAGTTTTGGATCAGTATGTTTCAAATTCACAATGACTCCGGCACGCACCCGCGATTTAAAAGCATTTTCCAATTCTTCCCATTTCACATGAGTGCTTGGATATTTAGATCGATTAGGATTTGAAAGTTTATATGAACCACCAGATATTAGTTTAGCTTTTAGCATTTGACGATATGCAGTAATTTGTCCGATAGCACAAAGTAAATGTTGTTTTTTTCCGACGGTAATAGTTGATTTTAATATCGACCGCAATTTGTTCAAATCTCGGCCGCATTCTTTCACACTATCATCTAAGTTTGTAGTATTAGCCAATGCTAATTTTGCTTTTTCAACTAATTTTGAAGCAGGAGACATTTTTACAGATAGATGTTTAGCACAACAATAATTTGAAGTAGCTGAGGTAATTTTTGTACATTCGCTATTTATACCTTTGGCAAATCCGCATTTTTCATTTTAATGTAATTATTCTAAATAAATCATTATTATTAAGAGTGATATGGCATATTATCCCAAATTATAAAAACTTTTGCTTAAAATTTTGTAAAAAATGTGTTCCTACGCCGCGTAGTAAAAAGTAGTACAAAAGCACAGTATATGCATGTTTGCAAGAATGCCACTACAGATGGTAAACACCATCCGAAGCACCATATTAGTTTAAAACAATGCCACTGCAGATAGTACATACCATCCGAAGCACCACAAATAGATGCGATATACTATAATTTTAACCGGATGTTGCTGTAGAGTCCGAGCGGTATCTTCTAAACTAAGATAGCTACAACTAAAATTCTTTTAAAATCATGCTCTCCAAAATATGTGTGATGTAATTATTTGTATAATTGATTTTTAGGTAATTGTTTTTTATTGATTTCTCAAATAATATTTATCCGCCCACATGTTTTAATAAAATTAATTTAGTCGGCCAACTATTCAATGTTTATTATCTAAACCGGATATGACAGTACATTTGAAATATATAGTTACTATTTATTAGTTGAATATATGGTTGCGCTTATCATATTAAAACCACAAATTTGTTTAAATTTTTTATTATTTATAAAATAGGTACAATTAGGTTTTATTATTATTTGGAAAACATAATACATTTGGTATAGTAGAATAATCACTTAACAATAACTTATCTCCTAAAATTCCTACTACCACTTTATATTTTAAATTATTGATACCATCATCATTTGCCGGATCATCATATGAAATCCAATGTGAAATGGCGTCAACTTCTTCAGGATGTTTTTGTTTTAAATGGCGTTGAACATTTCGTTTACAACTATAACTTTTACTACACTTGGGGCATGCTAGTTTGTTTTGTTTGTTTTGTTTGTTCTGCAACTCATCTGCAGAATCGTTTTGAATTTTTGTTGAATCCAAATCCATATTGGAATTTTCCACACACAAGTACGTTTTCAGAATTACTCTTAAGTTCATCCATGATTTGAATTTTTGTTGAATCCAAATCCATATTGGAATTTTCCACAAGTACGTTTTCAGAATTACTCTTAAGTTCATCCATGATAATCAACGATGTTTGCCGGTTGAACGCAGATGGTATAATGGCATATTTTCAAAAATAAGTTGAATATATAGGACTTAATCGATAATTCCAGCCAGTTTTAATTCCAATATAATTTTACCACATTTTTCAAATTTATTTTTCCAATTGCTGTTTGGGCAGAGATTTTCAATATTGTATCGCAGCTCATCAAGTATCCCATTAACATCTACATAATTAGTTAAAGTACTTTCAAGTATTTCGTGCGGTTGTTCAATTGTAAGATTTTGATTATTGCATGTTTTTAATGTGGTTTCTGGCGATAGATTATGCGGCATTTGAATAAAATTATTAAATTTGCTATTAGCATCATCATCACCAATATTGAATGCACATGTGTTTTTATCATCTTCACCTATATTAAATGCACATGTGTTTTTATCATCATCATCATCATCTGGGCTTATGCTTTGCGCTTCCCAATTTGGAGTTATCATTTCGGGCATTTTATCATTAGTCAAGTTAGTGTTTTCACTGCTGTTTATATCGCTAGCTTCTGCTAGAGTATTTTTCTTATTAGAGCATGTTACTAAATGTCGATTATAAAAATCTTTTCTTGAAAATGATTTGCTACAATATTGACATAAAATAAATTTGTTGTCGTGGATTCTCTCATGTCTTTTTAAATTTGCTGATAGTGAGTATTGGCGTGGACACACCCTACATTTAAACATCTTGAATGATGAATGGCATAATCTCCAAGCCTATTTATACCCAGCAGCACATGAAAAGCGTATTCAAAGCGGATTCAAGCGGATTCTAAGCAGATTCAAAGCGGATTCAAAGCGGATTCAAGCGGATTCAAGCGGATTCAAAGCGGATTCAAAGCGGATTCAAGCGGATTCTAACCTGATTCAAAGCGGATTCAAAGCGGATTCAAAACGGATTCAAGCGGATTCAAGCGGATTCAAGCGGATTCAAAGCGGATTCAAAGCGGATTCTAAGCGGATTCAAAGCGGATTCAAGCGGATTCAAAGCGGATTTATACTTGGCAATATATAAAAAGTGCATTATTTGCATAAAATTATTAAATTTGAATTATATGTCTAGTTTTAATTTCATTTCTGGGTTGATAAGAAAACCGCAAACTGTTCGTGAAATTATTGTGTTAAAAAACTAAAACAAAATCAATATATTCATAATAATATGAACAAATATATCTGATAATTGTTTAATAATTATTTTATTTTTGATTTATATTAAATTTGAATTATATGTTAAGTTTTAATTTTATTTCTGGGTTGATAAGAAAACCGCAAACTGTTTGTGAAATTATTGTGTTAAAAACTAAATAAAATCAATATATTTATAATAATATGCACAAATATATCTGATAATTGTTTAATAATTCTTTTATTTTTGATTTATATTAAATTTGAATTATATGTTAAGTTTTAATTTTATTTCTGGGTTGATAAGAAAACCGCAAACTGTTCGTGAAATTATTGTGTTAAAAAACTAAAACAAAATCAATATATTCATAATAATATGAACAAATATATCTGATAATTGTTTAATAATTATTTTATTTTTGATTTATATTAAATTTGAATTATATGTTAAGTTTTAATTTTATTTCTGGGTTGATAAGAAAACCGCAAACTGTTTGTGAAATTATTGTGTTAAAAACTAAACAAAATCAATATATTCATAATAATATGCACAAATATATCCGATAATTGTTTAATAATTCTTTTATTTTTGCATTTTTAATATATAAGTTTTACAGAATAAATATGAAGCATTTAGTTTACAATATTTATTATAGGACATTATTATCAGTTTACAGCTGGAAATTTTGTGGTTTTGATAAGCGGCAAAAAAAAATGAAAATTTCTGCTAGATTTTTAGTTCAGTATAAATCTTATAGTGAAACAAAATGGGTAAGTTTTTATTACATTTATTGGTGTTGTTTTTAAACATTTTTTTCATTATAGAAACAATTGGAGATTTTCTTCTGGAATATGTGCGGCCCAGGCTGCCGCTAAATTTACGGGTAAGTAAAAATATAAATATCACTTTCAGTATTCATAGTTTTTTAAATTTTCTTAGTCGTAGCCGATTGTATTTTTTTTTTGGGGCCTGCGATGCCCCACCAACAATTCCCCCCGGGCACCATCATCTGGGAGTGAGGTTAGGCTACCGCCTAACCTATGAGGTGGTTGTCCCGATGGCTAACGTGTGGGCAATGCGGGTCTGGTAAGTTTTAAGTTATATTATATGCTAAATTTTCTATTTTTTTTTTTCAGACGTCTTTCCATTATGTCTTCCAATTATAAATGGCAACATTATTCACCTTTTTTAATAAATATTGAATAAAGATTGTGTGTGTTTTTTAGTTTTCCCAAGTGTTTAATAATAAGGTTATGTTGATTAAAACCACAAGTTAATCATAAATTTTTATTTCTTAAGACATTTTTAGTTATCTACAATTTAATATAAAATTTATATAAAAACTTCACTTATCATTAATTTACATATTCTAATAGCTATTTATGCAACCAGTTAGGAAATGCATTTTTTTGTGTAACGAGCGGATTTCTGCGGGACGAGCGCAGCGAGTTCTGCAAAATAACGCGAGTTACACAAAATAGCATTTCCTAACATGTTGCATACAAGATTTTTTCTAATTTTTACAAGAACCTTCTCAAAAAAGAGTTTTTTAAACTTATGATATTAATAATTTAGTGAATTTTATCAAAACAAGTAGGCTTTATTCGGAACTTTTCATCACCAGTTGTGAAATATTTTTCATTACATCACCAGTTGCGTAAAATGTGCCGTTTGCCAACTACAATCGATTTTGAAAAGTCACATTTTACATGCCAAAATTAGAAAAAACACATAATGGCTTAAAATTATTATTTATAATACAAAGTACATTTACGAAATCTAAAATTCCATCATCTCCATATCATTGTCATAATCATCACCATAGTGCATAACGCTGTAGCAATCCCCCACATTAGTTATTTGGAAGAATACCTTATTCATGCATGCCCCGCACCACATTTTCGGGTTGGCAAAGAGCGCAATAATTCTCGCATCTGTTAGCGTAACATTTTGGTGCAGCACTTTCCGGTCGTTTATTTTTACCACAAAATCTTTACACTCATCACACCCATCCGCTTTTTCCGAAATGCATGTGATACACTTAAACATCTGCCGAAGGTTGAAACAGCCGATACACATTCTCCCATAATTGGTCTTATAATAGTCCAAAATCATACATGCTGATTGGCCATCAATCATTGCTCGCACTTCATCGACCCAATTCCACTCAGTTCCATCCTCTTCGGGTATTTTGCCCAATACCACATTTCTCAAATTTTTATCGAAAGTATTGCTGCCCACAGGATACCGCTCCAAACAATACATCCCATCACCAACACTTGCCACACTTTCATCAAACACATCGCTGACCCAATACTTCATACACATTTGCACCATTGCCTTTGGAAAATGGCCATAGTAAAATAGTCGCGCAACATCATCAAGGCTCGCACATTTTACATTTATGGCTTTCCTGCTTAATTCTTGTAAATTCGAAACTTGGTGCATTTTTACCACAAACTGTTTGTCCTGTTCACGAAATTATTGTAAGTTTCGAAAGCAAAACTTGAATTGAATCATTATAGCCATCCATTTATCAGTTGAAACAGGATGTGTAATAGTGTCACGCCCTGGGGTATAATTCACGGGACGTAGCCGGGCGCGACGGGTTGATATTACAATTTTAATAAAACGATAAGGGTTCGAATTAAATAATATTTATTTTATTTACTTACATGGTTGTACACCTTAATCCTAGGGACAGCGGTCGTTCGGAGGAGGCTCGCATCGTCTTTTCTTGTCACTTTTAATCACTTGAATCTTCCGTACAGGTCTGTCCCTGTACTTGTCGCAAAACGAACTAACTCCAATTAGTTTGAAAACTAATTAGAATTCCGAAATCGCTAAGTCAGCGCGGCGATTGACCCATCGATCAATCGCTGCGTCGACTTCCGCTCGCGGTTCAATTGCCCCGAGCGCGGTTCAATTGCCCGGCGATGCTGATCCGCGTTATTGGTACTATCTCAGCTATTGATGAGGTCAATAGCTGAGTCTTCGTGACATGCCTCCTCCTCGCGAGCGCTGGACCCACAGTGCTAAAATTAAAGAACATATAAATCATAATTAAACCTAATAAATTAACCGCCAATGTTTGGTACCGCTGCGGTTGTCCCTAATTAAAACGACATAAGAGAAAAATTTTTTACTACCGCTACACTCATATTATTATTCTACATTATTCGTCTAATTAGCTGAATCTTAATAACGAAACGAGACGAGATTATCGCGCTACGTGCTCTTTGGATAATCAAGGTGTCCGATTACTTATTGGACCGCCTTATACTAATTGCTGAGGAGATGCCTCATTTCCTTCTCAATCATGGACCAATACACAGTAAGTACTCGTATTAATATATTAAATATTTAGCTATTCTAATAGTTTAATTCCTATTCTAATATTTTTAACTATTTTATTTAACTATTTTTATTCTTCTTTTTCAGCTCAATATCCAAAACTTGATTGTCGTCGGCTCTGTTGAGCAGAGTGCTCCGGGGCCGGCGCCGGCCCGAACAGAAGCAGGTGATGGTTCGGACCTAATCCAACTTGGGGGGGTGACTCCAGCTCCAGCTTCCAACTTGGAGCTGTTGGAGGAGTCCGGGGTGTTCCGGGCCCCCGTACGGAATTCGCCCCCTCGTTCGCCTTCTGGGAGGGAGGGAGCTGTAGCCCCCGTTGGGCCTCGGGTGGATACCCCATTGCCGCCCCCGTTGGACCCTTGGGCTCGCCCATTGGAACAGTCGCCCTTCCTTGCGCCGTGGATGCCCGTTTGGCACCCCTGGGTCCGTCCTTCCGGGTCCGCGGAGGTGTCGGAAACTTCAAGTCGGCCATCGTCACCACCAACTCCGTGGCTCCCGTGGTTTCGTCCGGCCGGGCCAGTGGGAGTGCCAACCAACCCCGTGCGTCGGTACTTCGTCAATCCCCGCGCTCGCTGTTGGCGTTGCGCGGGGTATGCGTGCCGCCGGCGTAGGTGCACCGGGCGGCCCATAACCTTTTGCTCCCGGTGTGGCCTCATCGGGGTTCAGTCGCGGCACTGTCGCTGCCCCCTTCGCCCGGAACCGTGATGGATGGTTAACTTTATCAAAAATGTTAATTGGAATACAATGAAATATGAATTGTTAATTTGAATACCACAATAAAAAATAATTTTTTTACTTTAAAGAACATTTGTTTTTTTTTTTTTTTTGTTTTTTTGTTTTTTTTTTTTTCGAATTAAATAATATTTTTTGATATAATTTTAGTTCTTCCCAAAAAACCTTATATATATATATATATATATATATATATATATATATATATATATATATATATTTTTTTTTTTTTTTTTTTTTTTTTTTTTTTTTTTTTTTTTTTTTTTTTTTTTTGAATCGAGTAAATATCATTATACTAATTCAATTGAACTAGTCATTAACTATAAATTAGACTATATATAACTACGCAACGCCACCTTCTGCCCCGAGTACTCATCTCACTTCGCTTTCCGTCTCAGGTATACGGCTACCTTCGTTATCTTTCTTAAGCCTACTTAACTAAAAATTTTCATTTACATGTTGTACTATTTTTATATTAACTAAAATCATACATATATTCCCTAAAAATTATATTACCAAAACATCTCTTATAGGAGCATTATATTGAAATACCCTATTAAGCTATTGGGTTTTGTTTACCAAGCAAGAACGCGCTAATAATAAAACTACTTACATCCTTCTACCCCTACTATATCGAGAACTATCTTATTTTATCTTAACAACTTTTTTATGTATTGCCCGAGTCCCAGAATGTTGGTGCCGTGTCCCGAATTCCCTCGTTAATACGTTATTATTAAAATTACCTTTCACTCGTATGCAACTTTTAAAACACTTACTTAATTACCTCGTTAATCACTTATACAATTCAAACATTTAAATTTCCCGCGATCGCGTAATCTAGTCTAGAGCATTGATTCTGACCACCATTTACTACTTATTTCTTTATGTAGCAAACGACGGTTAGTCCAATCCCCTGGATTTCGACTACCTCACAATAGGTCCGTCTAGTCTTGGGCACCGAAAGACCAGACGTTATATTACCCGTTAGCCCGTGTCACTTCCATGTAACACCAAGCTGACTGCTTGTGCTTGGGACAGGGATCTCAGGTCTTCTTTTTCTACGTCTATTCTAATTCTCCTCTCTAACCTCTCTTCCGACCTGCTGATTCTTCCTTCTTCTTCGTAGTCTTTCGTCCTTCTCAACTGGTCCATGGATGCACTTAAATTTCTCGTTTTGGGGTAGGTCCTGGTCGGTTCTTTTTTATTCGCCTCTTCACTCATCGTTCTTCTTCCACCCTCTGGTCGTAACTTTTTCCGCGATTGAACAAAGCTCCTCAAAATCCAGAACACAAGGTACAACACAAATATGACCAGCCCGGTTAGAATGCTGGCCAGCAGTACTTCGTGATGGGTTGTGCTCCCTTCTTCTTCTTCTCCGTTGACACCGGTCGCTGTGGCCACCACGATTCCCACTGGATTGCGATGGAATAATAAATAGGCCACCGCGATTGATAGAAGCGAAATCCAGAACAGCCCCATGGAATCGCTATGTACACCATACTTCTCCCCGTATGTGAGGATGCTCTTCGGCATGGCCTGGATGGCGTTTTGAATATCCCTTAAATTTTCCCTCTGGCTGGTTAGGTTGAGATGTGGTATCTCAAGGGTCCAATTTGCGTTGAGGCACTCCGTGAAATTGTTGTACACCAATTTACGGGATCTCTCAGCTGGGTGGACCTTCATAGACTTCAAGGTGGACCACATCGCTGGCAAGATGTGTGTCGTCTTGGCTTCTGTCGTGGCATCCTGAAGGCAGGGAAAGCGTTTGGGTATCATCACTTCTTCCCCGATGATCAATTCACAATGGCACGGTAAATTGATCTTTACTGCGCCCGTCTTCTCCTCGTTGTTGTCGATCTGAGTTTGATTCGTCCCGCACTTGATCTTCGTTCTTCCTTCTCCGTGGGTCAATATGTACTCGCCCTCGATTGCCTCCACGATTGATATGGCTGTGGATGCATGGCAAGACATATGGCAGTAGTTGCTGATTTCTTCTACAGTGGCGCCTAGGAATAATTTCCTGGCACACATTGGTCCGTGGATGGAATCGGACGAAAACCTCGGCAAGTAGCATAACTTGTCGTGGTATGGGCGGCATTGGTGGAGGGCCGCCCCTGCAATAGTCCTGATGTTCTCCTTGTGCGATGATGATGCCAAGTATAAACTTTCGTGGGGTATTCGGCACGTTTGATTGTGCCAAGCAAATGGAATGGTGACGAGTTCAAAGAGTCTCCATTCTTGGTACCTCTGCGTGATGGGGATTCGGATATGAATGGTCAACACTTCCCTCGTATAGGCACAGTCGCACAGCGGCAATTGGTAGTAACGACTAATATCTTTTAACGGTATGGCGAGTCCTTGGTTTGATTCGGCCAACTCTTCTGCGAGTCTTTCGAGATCCTTGACTAGCACTTGCTGTTTCAGGACTGATATGGGGATTTGGTGCTGCTTACATGACATACGGACTTCGTTACGTCGCACCACCCTAAACGTCGAAATGATCCGTTTTAGATTGGTGTAGTTGTCGTAAAACACTGCCATGAGCTGCGCTTCGTCACTTGCTTGCCTATTCTGCAAGTTTTGTGCGGTTTCCTTGATGTAGCCTTCGATGGAATGGATCCTCTGCTCCACCTGGTGCATTGTTGTTGCTGACTTCCTGGTGTAGTCCTCGAACTGCTTTGACGTCGCTCCGATGCTCGTAATCGTGTCCGATAGGCCTCGATGCAACCTCTGAATCTCTGCCTCTAATTCCTCTTCTTTAACATGAAACTTGTCAAGTTTATGTTGCGTCGCCACCCCACAACACCACGATAGTCCGTCCCCCACAAAGTCAAGCGCCCTCTTTGGTCGCCACTCCCTGGTCCTAGTCTTCGCTTCTTCTATGTTGTCCCAGTCCTTCTGTTCTTCATCATATTCCGCCTGGAACGTCTTGGCCAGTTGGTGGATTTGGTAGAGTAGTTTGCAACTTTCCCTCTGGGCACCTCCGTGACAGCCCTGCAGCATCATCGACTGCTCATCTGCCTGGTCCTTGACGGGGTTCTGTATTGTCCATTCCGTTGTGTAAACTAGCGGGATGGTTGCCTCATAGCCCACTGTCTGTGTTAGGGGCCTCCAGAATGCTCCAGCATTCACCTCTACAGGGTGGTCCCTCTGGCTGCTCGTAGTGTGGATTAGGGCCATCCACAATCTATTATTCAACAAATGTAATTCTTGATTATCCTACCTTAGGCTAATCCTTCTCCCCTAAATTTTGAATTTACTCTATTTTTCGCGTCCCTACTTGTATCTTAGCCATTAATCGATCTACCTAACTATTAACTATTATCTATCTATTACTTAATTAGGACGCCCGATTTTCTTAGTTACCGTCGTCACAGCCCGGACTAATGGGCAAGGTCCAAGGGTCGTTATACTTAAGTATTCTCCCGACATGTACAACGTCCCTTTTTGATTTGGGTGTCGGCCCTTTCTGAACCTCGTAATTCACGTCGCTCAGTTTCCTAGTTATAAAGTAGGGTCCAAACCATCTTAATAGCAACTTTTCGCTACGCCCTACTTTTCGTACTGGCGTGAAAACCTTCACTTTGTCCCCTACTTCAAACTCTACATGCCGATGCCCTCCGTTGTACCTGTCCGTATCGTACGATTGTCTCTTTTCTATCTCTTCCACGGCTAGCGCTCTAGCGGCTAGTGCCCTTTCTCTGACCGCCATTGCGTCGGAGTCGGGGTTAGCGGGTACCAAATTGGCCTCAGTGGGCAGTACCGCTTCTCTGCCATAAACAAGCATAAACGGCGATACCTTGGTACTGTCCTGTCTCGCGGTATTATATGCAAATGTCACGTGGGGTAAATGTTCATCCCAGTCCGTTTGTTCAGTATTTGTATACATGCTTAGCATGTTCGCGAGTGTCTTGTTCAGTCTTTCAGTCAGTCCGTTGCATGAAGGGTGGTAAGCTGTCGTGAAGCTGCTTACTGTACCCATACTTTTTAAGAGTTCGGTTACTAATTCTGATTGGAAGGTTCGGCCTTGATCACTTAGTAAATGCCGAGGTGCCCCATGCCGCGTAATAATGTGCTCTAAAATAAATTTTGCAACTGGGCCTGCCTTACCGCTTGGCAATGCTTGCGTTTCGGCCCAGCGGGTAGCGTAGTCCGTGGCTACGATTATCATTGTTTTCCCGTTTTTACTTCTCCTAAATGGCCCTAAGAGATCGATCCCTACTTTATCAAAAGGGGTCGCTACTGGAATTGAATGGAGTAGCCCTTGCGGCTTTCGATGGGATTCTCCCTTTCTGGCCTGACAGTCGGGGCACCCTTTAACAAAGGCTTCCACGTCCTTCTGAAGCCCCTTCCAGTAAAACCTATTCCTAATTTTATTTAGTGTTTTTGTTATACCTAAATGCCCTGATAACGGTTCGTTATGGTGGCTAAATAATATCTCCCCTACTAGGTCTCTCGGTATAACCAACAGGGTGCCATTCCCTGTCAAATTCGCATTTTTCTTATAAAAAACGTTACCTATCAAATTGAAATTTTTTGCGTACTTTCGTGACGCTATTGATCCCTCTGTAGGGTCTCGTACTATCTTAATTAGTTCCTTTAGTTCTAGGTCCATTCGTTGTTGTTCGCCGAGGTCTCGTTCGTCGATCAAGTAGGTGTGTAGGTCGTTGGCTTCTTCTTCATCTTCTGGTTCCGCTATTTTTGTCGGGTGTCGCGAAAGGCAGTCTGCATCCTTATGCGCTATCCCGCTTTTGTGGATTATGGTATGATCAAACTCTGACAGTTTAATCGCCCATCTGGCCAACCTCCCTGTCGGGTCTTTCATGGTTTTCAACCAGCAGAGGGCGTGATGATCTGTTACGATCTTCACATGCCTCCCGTAGATTAGGTGGCGTAGATAACTCAGGCACCAAATCACCGTGAGTCCTTCTAGCTCCGTTATGGTATAGTTTTGCTCGGCCTTAGTTAAGCTCCTACTTACATACGCGATTGGGTGCGCGTTTCCGTCCTCTCCTTCTTGTAGCAGGACTGCGCCAATTCCATAAGCGCACGCGTCCACTCTCATTTCGCATCCCTTGTTTGGGTCGAAGAAATTTAGCACAGGTGCCGACGTGAGCTTGAGTTTCAACTCTTCAAACGCCTTTTCCTGTTGTGGCCCCCACTCGAACTTTGACGTCTTTTTTGTGGACTCGTACAGCGGTCGCGCTATCACCGAATAATTTTCGATAAACTTTCTGTAGTAGTTACACATACCCAGGAAACTCTGTACGTCTTTCACCCTTTTGGGGTTGGGAAAGTCCTGGATGCCCGCTACCTTCTCGTCGTCCACTTTTATTCCCTCGGCTCCTACTACGAAGCCTAGGAGTTTGACCTCCTCCTCCAGATAAATACACTTACTTGGTTTTAGTGTCAATCCTGCGCTGCGTAATCTCTGAAAGATCTTTTCTAACTTTTTCAGGTGCTCGTCTATATCTTCTGAAAATACTACTATGTCGTCGAGGTATATCAATACTTCGCTCCACTTCATCCCCTGAAATACCGTGTCCCCTAGGTGCTGGAAGGTCGCAGGTGCGTTGCACAGACCGAACGGCAGTACGTTGAACTCGTACAAGCCGTGTCCTTGCGCGATAAAGGCCGTAAGTTCCTTGTTTTCCTCCTTTACATTTACTTGCCAGTATCCGCTGAAAAGGTCCAGTGTCGTGAAGTATCTGGATTTGCCAAGGTACGTCATGATGTCGTCGATATTTGGTAAAGGGTAGGTCGATTTTTTGGTGACGCTGTTCAATTTCCGGTAATCCACGCAAAATCGCATGGTTCCGTCCTTCTTTTTTGCCAATACGACAGGGCTCGCCCAAGGAGAGTGACTATTTCGGATAATCCCATCCTTTAGCATCTCATTGATTTGTTTGTCAATAACTGTTCTCTCCGTGTGTGACACCCTGTAAGGCTTGCTTTTTATGGGTTCTGCCCCTTGTACGTCAATTTCGTGTTCGCACCACCCCGTACTTCCCATGGTGGCTGTCGTTTTTGCAAATACGTCCGAGTATTCGCTTAGCAGTTTCTTTAACTGTTCCTGCTTCGGCTGTGGTATTGTTGGGTTTATTTTATGATCTGCGAGCGTAACTTTGTCTTCCGTTTCTTCCATGTACAAAATCATCCCGACATCGGCGACTCCCCTCGACTCGTGCAGCCATCCTATCGTTGTACCCTTAAATACCTTTTTTCTGGTGTATCCTCGGTTTTCCACCACTAACTCTATTCCTGTGTTGTTTATCTCTGGTGCTGACTTCAAGGCTAGCCCGTGTTTGGTAATGTAGCTCTCGGCTTCCTCGAAATCGTAATTTGCTTCCCTATGTGCGGCCTTTCCCCCGCTAACTGATAATCTCATAACTATCTCCCTCTTTGGGATGAGGTTATAATCCGCAGCTGCTCGTAGCCTTAGCTTCGCCGGTTCCCCCTCTGTTACTGGTACTATCAGTGAGTTGCCCTGTTTCGTCTCTCTTCCAAAGGGTAGTCTGACCCTTTTACCTTTATCTTTTAACTCGATGCTGTTGTTTGCAAAATCGATCATGGCTTCGTAAGTCTTCAAGAAGTCCACTCCCAGGATTACGTCCTTCGGTGTTTTCTCGATGACTACCATCTCGTGCTTGCATCTGAAAGGCCCTATACAAATGTCTACTTGGGTGTTTCCTAAAATGTTGACAGAGTATCCTCCCGCAGTCCTCAAAACTGCTGGCGAGTACGTCAGTTCTAGGCCTTCCGCGACGCTTTTACTGACTACGCTTACCGAGGACCCTGTATCGAGTACAATTCCCATCCCTTCTTGGTGGTTTGCTGTACCCTCGACCGTCAGGATCCTACTATATGCCCCCACTGGTTCATTTTCTGTGTGGAGGACGACATCTGGGTCTTTTAGTGCCGTCCGCCCCCGTTTGGGTGCGGCGATGACCCTCTCCCGAAGGATACCCTTCTTTCGTTGTTTTGGGGCCTTTCTCGGCACATTGACGCTATGTGGCCAGGTCTATTGCAGTTGTAGCATTTAGGCCTGCCGTCTGTCGTCTTTGTGTTGGGTAGTTGTCCTCGCGAAGGTGCATTATACCTATTATCCGCCGCGTTCGTCGATCTACCTCTATAACCGCTATTATTATAGTTGTTACCTTGATGGATTTGTTGTTCTTGCCTGTAGTTGTTTCCTCTGTAGTTTTGCCCTCTATAGTTGCCCCCTTCTTGTCTGCGATTAAGGTTGTCTTCGTAGTCTCGGGGGTTATTAAACATGGGTCTGCGGTTGTCAAATCTATTATTATTTCGGTAGTTACTCTGTCCGAACATGGGCGGTGGTGTGACCCCGCGGGGGGTTGTCTGGGGGTTAAAGGTCGTCGGTCGGCTAGTCTCTCTTCTCCTGGCTCCGCGGTCGCTCAACCTAAATACTACGTCCTTAATTTCCTCTCGGCTCATCTGGGTCCTGCTTATCATGCTGTAGGTCTGATAATCCTCTTCCTGTAGACCGTTTTCGAAGAATTCCTGGAACGTATCATCTTCCATATCTGGATCTATTTCGTAGCCTAGATCCAGCATATCAAAATAATATGTCTTAATATCTTCGTTAACTTTCTGGCGTCGGTTTGCCCATCGGAGCTTTACTTCTCTATTGGTCTTTTCGCCCCCGAACTCTCTGAGGAAGTCATCTTCGATGTTTTGCCATGTCTTCTGGGCATTTTTTGTTGCGTCTATGTACCGCTTATACCATTTTTCCGCAGCTCCCTCTAAGAACGTTCCAAAATACCTTATTTTGAAAGTCTCGTCCCATCCATTGGCTACTGCGCACCTCTCGTAGTGGCGGAAAAAGTTCTTGGGCGTCTCTGTTGACGTGCAGGGGTTGTAAATTTGTGGTGACACAAATTTCGGGATGGCGGGGGTCCTGCTGGCTGTTGTTGCTTCCGAGATGGTTGTGTCTGCCATTCTTATTCTGGCTTTCTCTTTGCTTTTCTCTTCTTTTTCTCTCTTCTTCCTCTCTTCTGCTTCTTTTTCTTTCTCGTCTGCTTCTTGTTGTCCCTTCTTTCGCTCTTCTTCTTTTCGTAGTGTTCTTAATTCCTGTTGTCGTTGCTTTTCTTTTATTCTCTTTTCTTCCTCTTGCTCCTTTATTTTTCTTTCCGCTCGGTCCGCCGCGATTTTTCTTTCTAGTTTCTCTGCGTCCGCTCTTCTTTGTTCCGCTTCTTCTTTCTCTTGTTTCTGTCTCTTGGTTTCCTCGTCTCATGCTTTTTGTGCTTTTTCCTCTTCTTTTTTTCTTCTGTGCTCTTCTAGTTCTTTCCTAAACGATTCCTTGGTTGTTTCTGTTATTGTATCTTCTTTTACTCGTGCTTCGAGTGTTACTTTCACTTGATCCCCTGTATCGTTAAGCGATAGTTTTCGTATATTTGATATTTTTGCGTTTCGAGTCGGCGATCTACCTGTCTTTGTACTTCTCAGGCTAATGTTTGGGTCTTCTGGTTCTATGTATGCGGAACTGTTTCCCCCTGGATTACCGATCGCTTCTCCTAATTTCTTTGCTTGCGATCTAGTGTGTGGTTTATCTGGGTCTGACATCCTGCATTTTGCTCTTTTGTGAGTTGTGTAACTCTTGGTAACATGACTTTTGAGGGCGCACCGCGAAGGTTATACCGGCACCTGAATGTTCTCGACGTAGATTAATTAGACCGAATATGGCGGGGATTTATTATAAGGCAGCTAGGGGAATATACGCCCGAAATATCATTTGACCTTTGTTCATTTTTGCCTACGAAATTAGTTATTATTTAAAATCAATCAGAATGATTAGGGTTGCAATCTGAGTCTCCATATAATAGGGGAATTATTCAAAATTTAATGTTAAGGTGTTAAAATAAACTTCTATGGGCATAATGTTATACGGCACTTCTGTATTTATGGTTGCCGCCCCGTAAAAGGTAATTAATTAATTGTTGATTGAATCTCGTAAAATTAATTTGAAGGGGAGAAGACAAAAACAGCAAATAATGTATATATTTCTAGCTAAAAATTAAAGTAAAAATTAGGTGATAACTTCTTTAGCAGTCCAACATTTTGTATTAACGGCTGCTAAAGTTTGGCCGGGTTAAAAAAAAAAAGGAAAAAAAAAACACAACACATATTTTATTTGTTGATACGATACCGACGCTGTCTGCAAATTTTTTTGTTTGTTTGTTGTACCAGATTGGGTGCCAGCCTCAGCAACCCTAGCAAAATTTGGCTTTTAATTCTGGGTTTTTTTTTTGTATCAGGTTGGATGTCAGCCTCAACATCCGCACAAGTTGGCTTTGAACCCTGATTTTCGTTGTTTTACTAAGTTGAATGCCAGCCTCAGCATTCTAACAAGTTGGCTTTGAAACTTAGTGTAGTTCGCGGAAAAGGGAAAACAATCATAAGGATTGACCCAAAAAATAAAAATAAAAAATTAATGCCTTTTCAGCAGGTTGCGAAGAACCTGCCAGAGATTTTAGGCATCTCCACCATATGTCACGCCCTGGGGTATAATTCACGGGACGTAGCCGGGCGCGACGGGTTGATATTACAATTTTAATAAAACGATAAGGGTTCGAATTAAATAATATTTATTTTATTTACTTACATGGTTGTACACCTTAATCCTAGGGACAGCGGTCGTTCGGAGGAGGCTCGCATCGTCTTTTCTTGTCACTTTTTATCACTTGAATCTTCCGTACAGGTCTGTCCCTGTACTTGTCGCAAAACGAACTAACTCCAATTAGTTTGAAAACTAATTAGAATTCCGAAATCGCTAAGTCAGCGCGGCGATTGACCCATCGATCAATCGCTGCGTCGACTTCCGCTCGCGGTTCAATTGCCCCGAGCGCGGTTCAATTGCCCGGCGATGCTGATCCGCGTAATTGGTACTATCTCAGCTATTGATGAGGTCAATAGCTGAGTCTTCGTGACAATAGGAAATAATACAATTTATTTATTTAAAAATCTAAGAAAAATAAAAAAATGTTGTTTGATGCGCGATTTAAGGATTTTCAGTAGGAGCATTGCTTGTAGGAAACCCATTTTCACAGTAATTCATATTTACACATTCGGTACAATTAAATTTTGAGGATGGTGACACATCAATGTGTGTATTTCCAGATCTTTTATTTTATTGAACACACGTTAGCCATCGGGCCAACCACCTCATAGGTTAGGCGGTAGCCTAACCTCACTCCCAGATGATGGTGCCCGGGGGGAATTGTTGGTGGGGCATCGCAGGCCCCAAAAAAGAATACAATCGGCTTCGACTAAAAAAATTTAAAAAAATCTGGCAGAAATTTTCATTTTTGCCGCTTATCAAAACCACAAAATTTCCAGCTGTAAACCGATAATACGGTCCTATAATAAATATTGTAAACTAAATGCTTCATATTTATTCTGTAAAACTTATATATTAAAAATGCAAAAATAAAAGAATTATTAAACAATTATCAGATATATTTGTGCATATTATTATAAATATATTGATTTTATTTAGTTTTTAACACAATAATTTCACAAACAGTTTGCGGTTTTCTTATCAACCCAGAAATAAAATTAAAACTTAACATATAATTCAAATTTAATATAAATCAAAAATAAAATAATTATTAAACAATTATCAGATATATTTGTTCATATTATTATGAATATATTGATTTTGTTTTAGTTTTTTAACACAATAATTTCACGAACAGTTTGCGGTTTTCTTATCAACCCAGAAATGAAATTAAAACTAGACATATAATTCAAATTTAATAATTTTATGCAAATAATGCACTTTTTATATATTGCCAAGTATAAATCCGCTTTGAATCCGCTTGAATCCGCTTAGAATCCGCTTTTTAATCCGCTTGAATCATTAAACAATTATCAGATATATTTGTTCATATTATTATGAATATATTGATTTTGTTTAGTTTTTTAACACAATAATTTCACGAACAGTTTGTGGTTTTCTTATCAGCCCAGAAATAAAATTAAAACTAGACATATAATTCAAATTTAATAATTTTATGCAAATAATGCACTTTTCATAAGATGTCGAGTATAAATAGGCTTGAAGATAATGCCATTCATCAAAATGTTTAAATCCGCTTTGGATCCGCTTAGAATCCGCTTTTTAATCCGCTTTGAATCCGCTTGAATCCGCTTTGAATCCGCTTTGAATCCGCTTAGAATCCGCTTGAATCCGCTTTGAATCCGCTTAGAATCCGCTTGAATCCGCTTTGAATACGCTTTTCATGTGCTGCTGAGTATAAATAGGCTTGGAGATTATGCCATTCATCATTCAAGATGTTTAAATGTAGGGTGTGTCCACACCAATACTCACTATCAGCAAATTTAAAAAGACATGAGAGAATCCACGACAACAAATTTATTTTATGTCAATATTGTAGCAAATCATTTTCAAGAAAAGATTTTTATAATCGACATTTAGTAACATGCTCTAATAAGAAAAATACTCTAGCAGAAGCTAGCGATATAAACAGCGGTAAAAACACTAACTTGACTAATGATAAAATGCCCAAAATGATAACTCCAAATTGGGAAGCGCAAAGCATCAGCCCAGATGATGATGATGATAAAAAAACACATGTGCATTCAATATAGGTGAAGATGATAAAAACGCATGTGCATTCAATATTGGTGATGATGATGCTAATAGCAAATTTAATAATTTTATTCAAATGCCGCATAATCTATCGCCAGAAACCACATTAAAAACATGCAATAATCAAAATCTTACAATTGAACAACCGCACGAAATACTTGAAAGTACTTTAACTAATTATGTAGATGTTAACATCACTACAATCATCATCATAATACCCATTTTGAACAGTCAATAAATTCGCATGCTGTTCACGTTTGGCCTTTGTTAGATATGATGGTGATACATTCATACCCCGTTTTGTTTTTTCAATCGCTTGTAATCATACCAATGTTGGGACATTGAATGTCAGTTATTAATGTAAATGATTCAGATATTTTTCCACTTTTTTTGTAGATTATTTGTAAATTCATTATACTCATAGAATGTATTTTTAAATAAAATACATTAGACCATTAATATAGCGGAAAACACTATCAATTTTGTTTGGTATTCCATTAAATTTACTCGAAATTGTACCATATTTTTTTACTTTAAAATTACATTCATCAACTTCAACAAATAGATTATCATCGTAAAATATGAATGTGTTGCCTCTATAACTATTGAATACTCCTTGAATTTGATTGTTTTCATTCAAACCAATGTCTCTTATATATATTTCATTTCTTTTACCATAAAACTTAGAAATTCCACAATATAATAGATATGTTGCATGAAAAATACTATATCGCCATTAGGTTTTTTGATATATGGCAGTAAAATTATGAAAATTGTCGGGTAACTCACGTATATAATCTTTAATTAGTTTGGGCTGTTTCGAAATTAATTGCATATTTTGTAAGTTTATTAGCCACACCCATTTATTATGAATTACATAGAAATTCTCATTTAAAATTAAATAAGTATTTTGTTTATGTTGTACGTCACAAAGATCGTTTGGTGATGAATCATTTAATTTTTTTCTAAAAAAATTTTTAGTGGATTGTCGTTGATGTGGAATAGATGTAGTTAATGTTGAAGATAATGTTGATGTTGATGTCATTTGATTTTTATTGATCTTTTCATATTTTTCTATAGAACCATATAAATATTGTATTGCATTAATATCATCCGAAGCTAATTTTTGAAAATTATTTAAACAATTGGATGGATACATTATGGCATTTGGATTAGCTGAAGGATGTAAACCCAAAGCATGTCCAATTTCATGTATTAATACAAAAAATAAACTTGTTTTATCATTTGGTGGACTATCAAATTCAAGATACCAATTCTCCTCTTTATCAAAGTGTATTTCTATACATTTATCATTGTTTGGAAAAAAGCATGTGCTAATACATTTCCTTTACCATCAAAATCTGGATAAGAAAACTCTCTTCCATCGCATGCAGCTTTTCTATGTTTTCGATTGGTAAATGAAATAACTATATCGGCATTATACCTATCATGTTTGAACTTTAAGCTGCTTACGTTTTCCCATACTTCAAATGCTTTATGAGCAATTTTTATTGGATGCCATGCTGAATTGGTTTTATTCCATTTATTTGTCCCAACTGAAAATGCTGTTGGCTCATCAATTACACCACATCGCGGTGTTTTCAACAAATTTAATGTTTTGTGAATTAAAAGTTCCATCAATCGGTAGATTATAATACTCTTGAAAAAGACTTAATGCTTCAATATATGCATCTCCATTATTGGTCAAAAACGTTGAATTAAAATTATTATCTATATAACCAAATTTCTCAAAATAATTTATAACATTAACTTTGTTTGTGAAATCAATTTCAATAAAATTAATCCCTATTACAAAACACAATAGACTTAATATTAAGCACAACATGATGATGCAGTTACGTTCACAAATTTGATGTGAATAATAAAACAAATCAAATACAGTTATTAGTATTTATAGATTTTTTATTGGAGGATTTCTTACAATATAATTTTATATTTGTTAACAGTTTGATAAAAAACACAAATACATCGTTTATTAGCTGGAGGTAAAACTAGCACTATCTTATAGCCGCATTTTCAGATTAGTAACATGAGAAGCAATTAGACATTTTTACAACTCATGTACTACACAGGGCAAACTTCTAATTGCAAATGCCCATCACACCATGGATATCCAATAAACATTTACATTGATATTATTTGACAGACGATAAAATTCCTAAAAATAAAAAACGTAGCCATATTTTTGCGGTCAATTGAACTCATAAAATTGTATGAATGGTACACCGGCTTCATTTTCAATGGTGAAAATGTTTTA
>CAUVYR010000079.1:0-36575 GCA_963556235.1 Cryptophagus acutangulus | reverse complement strand
AGCAGATGCAATCAAATAAATTTTATTTTTGTAGTATTTAATTGTTTTAAAATCATGAAATTCTTCATTTGTTTTTGTAAATATTGTTTTATTTGTATGTGTATTAAATTCAATTTCAGACAAGCGCTTTATTACTTGAATCATTGGTTTTAAAGGTGATCGAATAAATTTTGTTAGTTGTACAAGATAGTTTTCAAACGGAAAACAACTAATCTCGTCTAAATTATTAATTTTGCATATTAATATGTCTTCCGTCAGATGATAAATATAATGCATATTATAAATTAATTGCTGGGTGCCGTATATTTCTGATATTTGTGAAACAAATTCTTTCATTAATTGTATTGCTAGGATTTTTTTTTTCATCAGATACTTTGTAATGGCTTAGTATTCTCATTGATTTGTGGAACAAAAGAAAATGCTTATAATTTGTTCTAGGAAGTATTGTTTTAAGAACTATTGGGCCGGTATACAACATAAATTGACGAAATTCGGTTGCTTTCCACCGATCTGATTCTGATAAAGATCTCGGCCTTCTTGCAAAATCGTCTGTGATGTATTGTGAAATAATAAGTAAATTATCTGAAATTTTAAGTGTATTAGATGCAGAGAGCACCTTTGAACTTTGAAGAAAAATTATATATCATGTCAATCTTTTCAACATTCGCAAAAATTGAAAATTTATGATGGTGATTTGAATCTTCTTGACATATAAAGGAATCGTGCGTTCTGTGAGTCGCCGTTAAACTTTCAAATACAATTCTATGATTTTTAAATTGTCCTTTTTCAACACATCTTTCACACCCATTAAAACCTGTATGCCCTTTGATGCCTTTAAGGAACGCTCGTGCTGGAGCGTCGCAAACAATACTTTTTAAAACAAATTTAAACGTCTGACAATTATATGAAATTCCATTCACGATTAAATTGTTTAATTCGGCTACTAAATCTTTACAGTAAATATCTACTGTTTCGGGTTTACTATCACCACAATATAAACCAATTACAAAAGGTGAAATTTTATAATCTTTTAATGAAATCATACCAAGAATTGGCCAAAATTGTAAACTACTCGATTTAAAAATAGGCACTCCATCAATATTTATAATTAAATAAATCGTTTTAAGTTCAATTTCAGATAAAATGAGTGGTAATTGTTTTTTAATTTGCAAGTCTATTCCTAAATAAATATATTCCGCCTTGGTTTTTTTTAAACTAAGCATTTCTTGACAAATAATGTGTCTTTTAGTTTTTAACAAAGTTCTTGCATCTGCGGGAAGTTCCAAATGATATGATTTTAATATACATAACAAAGAAGTGAGTTGTTTATGATTCACATTTTGAAGTATTGCCCAATTTGATAGTTGTAATGACAGTGGTAAATTTTCTTCTTTGTTTTTAGTATCCGAAACATTATTACTATTTAGGGGACAACTTAAATCTATTGAAAGGGCAGATAATCTATTGCTTAGAAAAGACGAAGTAATTACAGAGCTATCTGAATTATTAAATCTGATTGAATTATAGTCATCATTGCATGAATCGCTTTCAAGATTTACAATTTGAATAGGAGATGATATAGATTCATTCTGCAAAATGTTTTCAAAATCGGAGTTTATGACGACTTTATCATTGGGTAATATTGATGTTCGGTTGTGTGCCAAACACCATTCACTCGATGTATCAGTACATTCTTGTACACACTGTTCGACTTTTTTTTTTAAATATCTACTTTTTGAGGATCTTAAAGACATCTGAAAACCATAAATAATTTTATATTGAATTTGTTTAATGTTTACTGAAAAATTGTAATTATTATTTGTCAAGTTAAGAATTTCATATTTAACCTAAAATAATATTTTCTAATTTATAAATATATGAAAACGTGATTTTATCCAAAACTAAAAGTCAATTAAGTGCCAAACTAAGAAATTATTTAAATTATTTACCTATACCTTTACCATATTATTAATAAATAATATTTTTTTTAATTATTAACTTATGCAATTCAGAAAATAAATAAATAGAATGAAAATAATAAAATAAATAAATATATATACTTACAATTCAATAAATTTGCCACAGAAACTCAGACACAATCACAGTTGTGGAAGATTTTTACATATAATGGATTTATAAATTGTTCTAAAACACTGTTTACAAGCAAAATTTTGTAGTAACATACCCCCTCTGAAAGAAAAACTCGTCTACAAATGTTTTTTTTGCACTGTAGCAGCTGCTGCCCAATATCATGCCAATATTTAGCCAATAAAGTAAATGTTAGTAATTAAATAGATGGCAAAGAAATTATTCTCTAGCCATTTAATGCTTTATTCAATACATTATTATTACCAACTAATTGAATTACCCAATGTACGGACTTATTTAAAATGATAAATCAAGATTGTAAATCAATACATAATGAGTACCTACAATTATCTCGTGAACCTCGATCCGATTTAATTAAACTCTTGATCCACCATTTCTTTAAATAAGTAGATTTACTACTTACAGTAAAAGTGTAAAACCTGCTATAAACTCAGACATACGTTTTACTTTTCATGACAACTTTTGATCAATATAATTATTGATATTCCGCTTTTAAATTTATATTAATTTTGCATATAACTATATAGAAACAAACTATCTTCAATAGAAACAGAAAAATGGTACAATTAAAATATTGATGATTATTTATTAATATAACAATATAATTTTTAAAATATGCGAATAATAATATAATACAACATTTATTTTATCAGCAAAATTAATAAACTTGTAATATAAATGTGCTATATAACAGAAATATTTTTAATATTACAGCAAAATTATTATAATATTTTCAAAACATATTGTTCCATTATATTATATTATACTAACAGCATATTAGTTTTCAATTTAAGAAACTACATTTAAATGTAATATTTCTATAATAATTAAAATATTGTATATTTATTGGTTCTAGTTTAGGTTCTTATATTGGTATTATAATTATATCCAATGTAATCCTTATATTGGATATATCTTGGAAATATTTAAACAACATTGTAATATAAGTGTAATATTTAGCCAACCAAAATCCACGAACTGGTGTTACTTGGGTTGCGCTGGGTTTGGCGATAAACTTCACTGTTTGTTTTAGTTTCCGCACTCTCGGCCCGATAGTTATTCACAATTCTCACAAAAAAAGATGCTGAAGCTGAAGACGACTTAGCTGCTTCCTTCCTCGGCTCGCTCTCTGTGGTTGCCCTCTTTCTTGGCACTTAAAGTATTAACTTCTATAGCAATTTCATAACCGATGACTTGCTATGAACATAAATGAGTTTGAATAATATTTAAACGTTACTATTAAAACATGTGTTTATTAAAAATAAAACAGAACATATTTCCACTGTACTACTTCATGTCAGAATATCGAATTTACCTCTTGAGCTTATATTCGGCAATCTGCGCATGACTGCCTTTTCTAGAACTCCTACTGACTATTACAGTTTTCTATAATAAAGAATACAAACTAAAGAATACTATATCTAATAAAAGAACAAATTATATTATTACAGTTTACTACAAAATACAGATTACTACACTTCTTTCGCTACCCTGAAGTACAACGCCATTTAGACCGAACACACAACTTTTTCGTTCCAAACTTGAACCCTGTTGCTCGCTGACTGACTCCAAAAGGTCCACTTTTTTGATCCCCAAGCCCATTTTGCTGATTTGTCATTTAATCGTTTCCCACGATTTTATTCCAGGGCATACTGCCTCGAGTTCCCACTGCATCAGCGAAAGTATTATATAAACACTAGCGCACTTATCATCTGAGAAATTCGTTTGCGGCCCGTCGCTCTTTGCTATCATTACTTTTCTCGATTTCCTGTTTATAATTCTTTGTCGTCTGGTACCGGTCAATATTCCGCATTTTAATATGCCGGGTGGTTTACCACATGCTTTCCTTACCCACCGAAAAAGTTTAAGGTTCTGACACCTTAAATATTTTTCCCACCTAACTGCAAAACCTATCAAAATAAAACACACAAAAAAAAGGAAAATTCTTGCTATTATAGCCTAGCCTAAAATTCCCCTCAGAACTACACCTACCTACCAAATTATTTCTAAATCACATCTTTTAACGTTATATCTAACTTAAAAACTAATACACATACAAAAGTCACTCAGATCATACTGAGTCTGATGATGTATTTTTGTTTTCTTAGGGTATGTACCGTAAATCAACTTAAATAACCACAAGTTACCACACTCACCAACCACTGGTTAACGATATTTTTAGATTCATTCGGAACGCCGTGGCCTTGATTCCATACGTATGAATGCTTTCCTTGATTTTTACCATCGCCTAATCCTTGTTCTTCGTCTAAAAATTATAAGAGTTAGAGAAATAAACAGCAATAAATAGCAATTGAATATATTTTTTATTAGGTTAGTTAAAATTAGGATTGTAATAATTACTTACTTGATTTTAATGTGTTTTTCTCGGTGTTTTCGGGCTCCACAATATTAATTTTAGAAGTATTCCCTAATACAGCATATTCTTCGGAATTTGCCATTGTTTATATTGATAAACTTTGGTCTCGTAAAAACAAGAGTAGCGGGTCGACTAGGTACATGTACTCGCGGCGCGTGTAAAGCGAAAGTCAGCTGATGTCGGCCATTTTAAACCACATTTACCATACATTTCAATTGGTGACTTTGGTTAGGGCTTGGTTAACCAAAAGTTGAGATACCGCATCCCATAAATGTACAAATTAGATAAAATTATATTTACGGAACGACTTACCACACTTTTGGTTAACCAAGTTGATTTACGGTACATACCCTTAATCTAACTTAAAACTAATACATAAAACTTACGGACCTTACTGGCCTTACATCCTTCGTCACCGAATCTATGTCCGCACACCCGCACTTTCAAGTTCCACACACCCGCACTTTACCAAACACGTACGACTGTGACGCGCCGTTCTTCCTGCTCTGCTAGCTCTTGCAACTGTTGTATAGGCTTTACGTATGGTCCAGCTTTTTGTTTTGACACGATAGTAGAGAAAGGAGGTATGTTCTGGACCCTCCGGACTAGTTCCAACTCTTTCTAACACATGAGAGAATATATCGTTCTCACTCGCACTCATTACAAGTATTAATTTTTTTGGCAGTGGTAGTACTGACGTCGCGCGAGATTTGAAATGGTAATTACGTCACACATTATTGTTGGCAACACTGTTTAACCGGGAAATTTTAAATTTAAATTAAATATCCCTTAAACACGTCATATAACCCCACAAAATATCTTAAAAAATCAATAATATTTTAAAACCCTTCAATTGTTTAAATTAATAATTTATTTACCCCCTATATTTTTTCAACCCTAATATTAATAATAAATGTGAAAAAAGTTAGAGAACTACCAGGACCTCACGGTTGTGAGAGATTAATCTTACCACCACAATACAATACAATACAACAGAACTTTATTGTGTATTAAATTTTTACATTATGACAATGATATGGACAAAACATGCACACTACATCACATTACATTTAAACAATATAAATAAACCAAGTTCCTAGCTAGAAGCTTTACCCTGGTATTAACAATACAATATATTGACCTTAATTAAGTCAATTTAATACCAATTGTATGTCTATGCAATAAGCATTGGCTCACAAATGGTTTACAAAAATAACTAAAAATTAAATAAACAAAAATTTCATTAAAGTTTTCAGGAAATAATAATTAAAAAAAACTTGGTTCAACAACAAAAAGAAGCTGTTAAAATCATTAGCTTTATTAAACCTTCAAAATACCTGTACTAATACAGGTATTCAGTCGGTCTGATTTTAGGCGGCCACTAATGCAGCGCCATCTCGATGTCAAGAGCACAGACTGTGAATGGGCCGCTAAACGAGTTCAGCCAAGCAGCTGGCTCGCTCGACCACCCAGTCAGTCGCGTGCATTAAAAATTTGCAATTTTTGTATGTAATTTAATTACATACTAAATGCAATTTTTGAATTGAAGATTCTTTATATTATAAATAGATGTATTAATTATTATCACCCTCTTAAGAAGAATAGTGATAACTAAAATTTGTAACTATTGCTTTTTGAACTATTGTGATTTGAACTATTGACATTTTAGTGCTTGTCAATTTTTGTGGTTACAATAATATTGAAGGAATAGTATATTGTGAACCAAGGTAAGAAAGCGAATGATTTCACACGAGTGTGAAGTTTGCTGCCCGAGCTGAAGGCTCTTGGCGCATATCTCAAACGAGAAAGAGTGTGGTTTGCGACGCGAGCCGAAGGCGAGCGTCGTAAACACACTCGTTCGAGTGTTCGAACCTTAGGTTCGGCTCCACCTTAGGTTCCGCCTCTGCCTTAGGTTCCACCATTACCAGCACCTTAGGTTCCCAATTGGTGTTTGGGAGCCATTTTGTCGAGGGTAATAAAGTTTGTGAGACCACTCGATTGGTTCCTTATTGGAATCATCATTGTGGTTCTTGACCAATGAGGTGTATTCTTTGGGAACCATTATTCTTGCGAATAAGGATAGGTACGGGTAAAAAATAAAACAACATTTTTTTTAAAAAAAATTTATACAATTAAAATAAATACAATTAAATTTAATATAAATAAATTTAATACATTTAAATACAATACAATTAAATTTATACATTTCGATAAACTGTACCATTAGTTGGATTATATTCTATTATGGTATCATGCAAAATCAAACAATATACAGTGGTGTTGGCAGGAAAATTTCCATTTGCTTCAAATTCCAATTGTATATCTACTGCAGATGATTTAATAGCTTCATTTTGTTTTGAACAATCAATAACAAAGATTGGATAATCTTTAAAATTAACATATGAAATAGCTGGATCACAATCACGACCATAATACGATCTTTAAAATTCACAATATGATTTAAATGCTTGGGAGTATTTTCCTTTTGAAAAATCTAAATTAAACTTATCATAAGGAAAAATTTCTAAAGTTCTTCCCCAAATGGGAAAAGTCGGAGCAGAACCATAACCGCCGTTTCCCTACAAACTGTGCACTACTGTTGTCGTTGTCAGTGTTATCACTGGAAAAGTCGGTAGAAGTAGCGTCAACGTTCAAACTGCAAGGATGCTCGCAACTGACGTCTGAGATACCGAGCCCAAAGTGCTTCCACATGGTTCTATTCCAAGTTGCACCGTCGGTTGTAACAATATCGACGAAAAATCCGGCATTTTCCAGCAAAATCACACATTCCAAAATAAGTTTATGGAGAACAGTGCTACTGGCACATCCTTTACTTAAAAATGCACCTATAGTTTGCAACCACTTTCCGCGAAATGGTTGGAACATGAAAACAAGACCATGATCCCCGCGTGCGTTCTTTTGATGCTCAGGCGTATGATCGCCTAGGTCCGTAAAACCGACAAATTTAAATGTGTCCTTATCAAACGACACTGACAGTAGATATATGTGGTATGTTCTGGGACCACATGACCTTGAAGCAGCACTACCTCTTTGTCTAATGCATGTGAATTATTCGTTTCTCACTCTTACTCATTACACATATATATTTTTATCAAGGTGGTACTACTGACGCCTTCTGCGCGAATTTAAATATTCAAATTATGTTACCAATAATTGTTGATAGCACTGCTTTGGCGGAAAAAATTCAAATTTGAATTAAGTAATACTAAACATCATCCAACAACCCTCAAAATATCACCAAAAAATCAATTACATTTTTAACCCTAACTATTTAATACCTCAAATATTAAATTAACCCCTTTATTTTTTTGCACCCTGATAAAGAAATAAATCTGAAAAAAAGTAAAGAATTAACCGAGATTCGAACCAAGGACCAACCGCTTGGAAATCACAAACGGTAGCGCTACACCACAGAGCTATTCATTAATTAGATGTATACTTTGTGTACAAAAAAAAACAATTTCCGTGACTTATCGCTGATCGTGTGTGTGTGAGTTAGTTCACAACTAGTAAATGATCCGTGTTTCAAGTAACGAACGCTTTTACTAATCATATAAATTTGTTTAAATAATATGATATTTATTAAAGATGTAGTTCTAAAAAAAAACGAGAATAAAAAATGGCAAGAAAAAACAAAAATTATGTTTTACTATATATTTTATTTACAGAATATATGTATTTATATATATTATTAAAATATTATAATGTTTTGAATTCCATAAACCCAAGTCTTATCTTGTAACATGATATATGATACATATGTGCATCAGTTTAGTACAGGAGTAATGAAATAATTGCATTAACTTATAATAAGTACATATAATTTACAAAAAATACATATATTCAAATTATAGTTTAAAAATAAACAAGTACAATCCTTATAATACTATTTTAGTGTGCAAACAACCAAATAATCTTAATTATTACAAAATTATAGTATAAACATATATGTTACTATACAAAATTATTAATACAAAATCAGCAAAACTGTATATTTAATACTACAAATAGCCTAACTAACATGAAATAAAACATTATCAAATATCTATATCACGATGACCCCAAGCGAGCGTTTTTACGGAACCAGGTAAAACAAAGCGTTTATCATCAAGAGATGATAACGCCGCTTTGTTTTTCAATACACTGTACATATTATGTAAATGTGATTGAAAAGTAGTCATTTTCCTATAAATTATACTGTTGTCTGTTTCAACAATATGTTTATAGTCATCTAAAGTAATTTCTTTTTGAACCACACTACTTTTAACGCCTTTTGCTTTTTTTGATAGACTACCTTCAGCATTTACACAATATGCCTTTGCTCCAGTACCATAAAAATCCCAAATAATTTTTCCAGCATACTCATCCTTCATTTTCCCCAAAATTGAAGAATTTGCAGGTACATTATGCATATTATTTGGATGAAAGTTACTCGTATCAAATTTATCTAAATGCAATTTCATATCTTCATAAAAATTTTCAGTTAAAATTTCAATTATTAGGCTATCAGTGTCAGTATAAAGAAGCAAAGCATTTTCACCATACTTTTCTTTAATAAACGAATAATAAAAATCATAAATAATAGTTTTTGATAAGTCTAAAACGCTAAAGCCTATATAAATGGGTTTATTATATACAACTTTTAATTTTTCCATCTGCACCGCAACAAAATTTTCTGTAAAAATTTTACAATTTTTAAAATTTGGTTTTGCCATGAGATTATTAGCACCTTGTTTATGTCCAATATTTTCCCAATGCGTTACTAACTTTACATCTACTCTTTTATCAACGTTTTCCATAGTTTTCCCGAAATTACTATTATTCATTAGTTTGAAAAAATCTTTTTCAAACTTACTACTTGCACAATTTCTCATTAATGTATTCAAATCTATATATGGCATAAGCCAAGGACTTTGTTCAAATTTCAATGCTCGATGAATGTGAGTTAATTTTAAACCGTTTTGAAGCGCTTGCTTTAAATTCCTATAATGTATAACATATTTAGATTTTCTATAAAAATTTGGTATTAATTTTTTAATTTTAAATTTTGAAATTGGTGAAACTATGGATTCCGGACAAAAAGGTAAATCATTATGCAAATCATGTAAATTTTCTGGATAATTTAAATCTACTTCTAAAATGTAACCGCAATCAGAATTATATGGAATATTTTCAACGTTCAATCTATCAATTTGAAATTCATTTAACCATTCAAATTTGCTTTTGGGAAGATATTGAGACATAGCAGCTCCATATAAATTCGTAGCATCTAAATACGTTATGTAAGATTTTGGTTTAGATGGATCATAATTTGGAATGAACTGATTATTTGCTACTGATTTTCTTATACTACATTGACTTACGCCACCACGAATTCCTTTTTTAAAAAAATGTAACATATCAATATCGGTTAGCAGTTCCAACTCAACATCAGTATATTTCAGCATAGCATCCCAACTAAGCCCTGGTGCAGTGTAGTATTGAGCTGGATCTAAACTGTATACTGACATGCACAAATTTCTAAAATTTTCAAAAATATCACTAAGTATTAATACGTCGGATTTTAAATATATATCAGAGTATTCTCCTAATGTGTTGCATTTAAATACATTCCATACTTTGCACGCTCGCTCATAGTCAAGTGTTGAAATATTTTCGTTTGATAAGTTATCGAAAAATTCTTTATGTGGTGGTAATTTTTTATCATCTAATTTATGAACATCCGAAACATATGAATAGAGAAATACACCTTTCAATCGAATCAAGTTAAATTTTTCATCATCAGGAAAGTATTTACGAATTTCATAACATTCGTTATCACTTAGATTTTGGGCCAAGCGACTCAAACTAGAAGCCATAAATTTAAATGAATCTAAAAATCGCAGTTTGAAATATTTCTTTTTCTCATTGCCGGTATTTTTATCTAAATATGTATCGACCAAAATGTGTTTAGAAAAAGAAATATATCGTTCTTTATTTTGTGGAATAACGTCTACACGTTCCTGATTACAAGCTAAATCTTTAATGAATAAGTGACTGTCATAACCACTTAAATTATGAAAAAAAATAGGAATGAAATTTTGAATTTTAAAATTTAAATTACAATTCACATGAGCAGCACCTCGATATTGGCCTGTTAAGTGACAATGATCCCTTACACGAGTTTCATTATTTTTAAAGAATTTTTTACAAATATGACAATTTGGATTAGTTTCAAAATCGTTTTCCTCATTTCTAGTTAAAATATTTATTGGTATAATTGGTTTTAAGTAGTTGTTATAAATGTTTTTAACATCCGCCTCCAATCGTTCAATAAATACTTTAACACAATCTTCTCCGCGATACAATTGAAACTTGCATAAGGAATCATTGTAAGAACATTTGATATAGTAGCAAAATGAATAAGGTTTGTGCACAAATGTCTTAACTGAAAATGATTTTTCAGAACTTGGTTCATACACCTCAATTGGTCTTAATACCGTTTCAAAATCGGCATAAATTATGAATGGCACCTTTAGTTGATTTTGAAAATTTTCAAATTTTAACAAATTTCCCGGACGTGTATTTCCATTTTTATCTGTTATAATATCTTCGGTCGGCAATTTAGTATAAACAAAATTGCAATCATTTAACTTATGCTTTTCTAAAAGTTCAGCATTTGAAAAATTTACCAAACAACCATCACATAAAAACAAAACACTAGAATGTTTAGTCAGCTGATTTCGAACTAATCTCGACATGCTCTTAATAAGACAATAATGGTTATTGCCAATATTATCACTAATAAGCAGCAAATTTACATGTCGAATTCGACGATATTTTGTAAAATGTAAAGGCCCTACTACTTCTACTTTTGCTACATTGTTTTGAAAGATGTTTTCCAAGCCATAAACATTTATTGAAATATCATTGAGTATCTCAAATTCATTGATATCACTCAATTTTACCGGAAACTTAATACTGCTAAAGTCCAACTCGTTTTGAAATTGTACATACCGAGCTATACGTTCAGGATGATGATCAATTGGATGTAATGCAGCCAAAACGCAATATTTAAAACATTCGTCATCTATGTTTTGCATATTGATGACAGCCTTTCGATCTCTAATTTCTTTCGGTAGTTCAATGTAACGAGACGCTCGCATAGGATTATGTTTGTTCACGTTCATCTCCAAGTATAGTAATTTTTCTAAGGCCCACCCTGTAATTATACAAAATTAAAAACAATTTAAAAATAATAGTTTTCATTAACTTACCACTGCTTCTTTCCTGGAATTCACTGGCTTTTTCCTCAATAACTGCTTTAATATTAGGAAAAATTTGAAGTAAATCAGCATCACAAGTAACCACCTCATTTTTGGTATTAAATGATTTAACCTCTTCTTCTTCATTGCTTTGTAGAATGTAGTTTCCAAACAATTCAAAATTTATTTTTATTTGTTTATGCGACCGAAGACAACGTTCTATCAGCTGTAATAATTTTGGCCTCAAATCTTCTAAATATTCCCCAATATGCCTTATTGATATGTCAGTCGAAGTGATGCGATAGCTGATAATTCGGCTTTGAAAAGCAGTCGCTATCTTTTCAACCCCTTCTAGATCATCAACTTTTTCGCATACTTTGGCTTTATGACTTAAAGTATTCAGATGGCCATTGAATTTGTAGCGATTTTCCAAATGTATATCACATACATCACAATAAATAGCAGCTAAAATAAATACTCATTATAAGCATTTTATTTATTTTTTCATAAAACAATGTTAGTACTTACCACTAGTAGAGGGTTGGTCTTGTCTAGCTTGTTTGTTAGGTAATCCATGGCTCCCTTCATTATGCTCCTTGAAACTTGAGGCACTTGCGAAAACACTGCCACATTTTTCACAAAGCACATTTTTTAAACAAATATCGGAATTAATATGTCGTTTAAGACTATCCTTTCGACTAAAAGATTTATTGCAAGATTGACAGGCGAACATTTTCTTAGTATATTTGAACAGATACTAATTATTTATTATACAAACATATGATTTAATACAATAAAAAGTAATACCATCGGCAGTAACATTAATAAAGTAATATGATACTCTTTTTTTTATCATATACAACTACATATGTAATTCATCTTATCTTCATTATGTTCAGGTACAAGATAAAAATACAAGTTATTTAACACTTTTTATTTCTTTATAATATAATCATATAAAATATCTGAATTTTTAGCACCACAAATTCAATTCTTATTATAGTAAGAATTTTCAATTTTTATTATAGTATTTTACTAAATTAATAATAGTTATAGGTAATATTGTTTTAAGTTGATCCAGCTTATTTTTGCGTCACATTTCCTTTGACTGATATTGTATCAACACATGATTCTATTACATTATTATATAAAATTTCATACAGCTGATTAAATTCTGCATGACCACTGCTATATTTGATGCAGTAGTGATTTAACTCTAAACATCGCATTCGATTTTTTTCATCGTCACTCAAATTTTGAAATAATGTATACGGTTTAAACAAATATGTTTATTTATTTTAATAATATATTATAAAAAAAAACAAGATTTAATACAAATTAACAGAAAATATTATAAAGTAATATGATACCTTTGTAACAAAACTACACATGTAGTTTGTCTTATCATCTTTATTTTTAAAGTAAAAGTACATCTACCTACATAATTTAACATTTATTTCGAAATAATATAATTATACAATACATTTGAATTTTCGAGACTACACATAAATGGTTTATTATAACTATGATTTACACATATCGATCTAGTTTTAACAAGTTTTGGACAAAATTCGTCTTTTTCTAAATTAACAATAACTATAGGTGAATTATTTGATACTTGATCCAGCATATTTCTGAGAAATTCTTTCTTTACATTTCCTTTAACATATATTCTATCTACATGCTTTACTATATATTTATTAAAAATACCACTTAATTGTTTCAATTCAGAATCACCACTATTATATTTAATACAATGATGATTGAATTCCAAATATCGAATTTGAGTTTTTTCCTCATTACTCAAATATTTAAATGGTGTGTTTGGTTTAAATAAATAAGTTAATTTATTTTTATCGTTGTAAATCGTCAATTCCTTAGGTATAAATTGCGAGTTGATAATAAATCCTTGCATATCAATTACTACAAACTTCATCTTGCTTGAATAGTCAATATTAAACTGAGAAATCATCAATACTGTGATTAACTTAAATAATTTTTTTCACCATCCCACTCAAAGGTGTATATTCCACAATGCTATCATGAATAATTAGGCAATATGCCTTGGTCTTATCTGGAAACTGCAAACTGCTTAAAATTTCCAACTTTACATCCACCGTAGATGACTTTAATGCTTCACATTGTTTTGAACAGTCCATAACAAATAAGCATCTATCATTAAACATTTTATAATCCAATAATGGTTCAATATGTGTGGCATTATAAAAATTTTTCCGAAAATCTATATACATTTGATAAACTTCCGTATATGCCATTTTTTGGAAATTTACCTTTAATGATTCATACGGATAGCATTCAGAATTCAAATGTACTTTCAAATCGAGTAGATTTAGATGATTAAAAAAAGTTACATCTTCAGCAGTGTTATCTTTTACATTAGTATGGAATGCCACAATAATATATCGAGGTCTCTCTAAACTAGTGCTAGTTTTTACAGGCCAAATTTCCTTATCAGTTTTTCTTAAAGCAGGCATCTCATGTAGCTCCCATTTTCTAAATGGAATCTTTATTGGTGTATCTTTACTAATATGTTTCAACATGCGTAATTTTACCACATCGTTAGGATATACATGTTTAACTTTGAGTTCAACATTTGTAACACTTATTACTGCTTTCTTTGTATTGGTAGCTTTATAACAATTAAAATCGGTTCTAGAACGTATCAATCTAATTTTATGACGACCAGTTATGACTCGTGCATAGTCTTGGAATACACCCAAAATACATTTTAAAGGAATGCGAAACGTGAAATTATTTGTGTTGAGAGTGGCTAAGTCACCTCCAGATATAACCCAACCAGCTCCAATCAATGCTTGAGATTCATTTGTATTACACAATAAAATATTTCGCATTGTACTAACTGTTCCAGGATCTCGCACTTTATCGATTTCCTTACCATTTAATTAGTAAATAATGGACTCGAATAAATACACACCAGCATTATTGGTTAATTTACACATACCTTCTCCGGTGGTTTCTTTAAATTCGCCCTCGACACATAAAAAAGCATCATACATTGCCATAAATATATCTTGTTGATTTATCGATATTTCAATTTCATCACTATTTTCAAATGATTTTGTATGTGGATGGTATGTGTGGATTTCTTCACGTACAATTGAATCATCATAACTTGGATCGTTGAACAGTTCTAATTGTTCGGACATTATATCCCAATGATTGTAGAAATTGAATGTTCTGCTTTGTTAATGTTGACTTCCTTAAGAAAGGTTGACGATTGAATGAAACAATAGCAGGTTTACACACTTTTTTTATAGAATTTTGTTTAAATATTAACCCCATAGTTCTTTAATTCCAAACGTATAATAATTTCCTCTCCTCTGAAGTTTATATATTCTGAATTTTGATCCAATAACTTTATTGTAATATTATCGATTAGTTTTCGTTTAATAGGCAAATAAACAATATTGTTTGGCTGCTCATCTATACTGTATCCAGGATTTGATGATGGCGAAAATTCATATAACGTATGTGATTGTTGATTTCCGTAGTAGGAACCGTTTACAATATTACATTCAACGCGTATGGTGTATACTTTAACAAAAATTCCAAGTTCGAATCCTAGAATTGCTCCAATACTATCTTCAGGTGTAAAGTCTACATTAAAAACACATTGCATTTCACATTTTAGTGTGTTATGATTGGGTTTAATTGATAGAAATTTATCTGGTTCATTTGTATTAGGACATAGTATTTTCTGTAAATATAATTCTATATCAGCTAATTCGTAAGCTCCCGTAGGAATTGGGATATATCTCAATACATTTTCAACATCATAATAATAAAACTTATTATTTTTTCCTTCTTCTATATTTGGTATACTATTAAATGTATACAAACCAATAAGAGCGAGTGCATAATTATGCTTATCTTTAAGTTCAATGGGAGGATAGAAATTCGCTGACAGCAAGCTACTTTGACCTTTTAATGTAAACGTTTGAGACATGACTGATATTATTTTTTAACAATTATTATTTAAAAACTCTAAACACAAATGTCCGCAATTGTATGTGTTATAGTTCTGATAGTTTTCGTGATTGTAGGAAATATTACTTGAATCGCTAAAATATTGAATCAATTCTAAAGGCGGCCGTAAATTTCCAAAACTATCAAAATAGGTTATGTTGTTCTTGCGTTTTTTATAAGCCACCCAATGTGTGCCTTCATTTTTAAAATCATCTAAATTAACAATAGCGCTTTCATTTTTTAACGGTCCACCATAGGGTAATTGATTACGCATATACACACCTCGAAAGTATGGAATTTTGTAAATATTAGCATATTTACAAATATCCAAATCCGTTAAAGCCCTTCGAGGTAATTTTACAAGTTTTTTTTCTTCTTCATAGTTTTTTCTTTAACATGTAGACCAAACCCATTATTTCGTTTTTTTAAAAACATTCCAGACCCGCGTTTTCCTAGTGTAATTGATTCCATTGCACGATTATGACGTTCTGCTTCAATCAGTTTTTTTTTTCCCAATTTCCACATCTTTGATAGTTTTGACAACAGCAGCCGCACCTCCACTTAGAGCTCCTACAGCAGATAATCCCGCAAATAATGGCAAAATAAATGGTAAAATTCCACCAGTTTTTGGAATTGGAATTATTCTAGGTGTTCGTATATTTTTACGACCTCCTGCTTTCTTTACAGCAACACGAGCTGCACACACTGCCTTCTTAGATACATCCAGTAAATTACTATGATTAAAACTCTCATTACTTAAAGCGCTTTTAATATTTTTCACTACAGCACTTCGAAAAGCTTTACGTTTTATCTTTTTCGTGCTAACACCCATTCTAAATTTTTGTTTAACTTTCATCGCGTTTGTCACTAACCAAGCAACACTTTTTTCCCCAAAATTTGCGTCTTTTGCCTTGACCCGTTCCCACGCACGATTATCCAGCACTTTATCCGCCCCATGCCGATCAGTTAAATTTTTATTTTTCGAATAAGCGATATCGTGTTGTTTACAAGCTTTATCTAATGCGTTAATACCGGTATCACCACGTGACAGTCGTTTTTTTAATTTTGTACCTGGCCCACAATATTGATATCCTGGCACATGCAATTCAATCGGTAATTTATTTATAACAGTATTTACTACACCTGCACCCGTTGACGACTTCATTCGGAATAAAATTGAATAGTATAAAGGAAAGTATTTATTTAAAATAGTTTTAATTGTTGATAAGATGCGCATCAATAAAGAAGAATTGCAACTACCAATAATCAATTTGGATAATGAACAAGAAAAACAGTTTCGCAGACATGGTGCACTGTTTCCTAATACGATAAGGGCAATAATAAGTGGACCCAGTGGTTGCGGTAAAACGAATGTGATGATGAGTTTATTATATGATTCAAACGGATTGAAATTTGAAAATATTTACATTTATTCAAAATCCCTGTATCAGCCCAAATACAAAAATCTTGAGAGGGTGCTAAAACATGTGTCTGAGATAAAATATTTTCCATACAGTGACAATGAAGAAATTTTGGATCCATCCGAAGCACTTTCAAATTCAATATTTATATTTGATGATGTAGCGTGCGATAAGCAGGATAAAATTCGCAACTACTTTTGTATGGGACGTCATAAACAAGTGGATAGTTTTTATCTCTGTCAAACATATTCAAGAATACCGAAACAGCTGATACGTGACAATGCCAACACCATAGTGCTTTTTAAACAAGATGATAAAAATTTAAGACATGTATACGATGATCATGTAAACACGGATATGCCATTTGATACATTTAAGCAAATGTGTGGGGAGTGTTGGAAAGATAAGCATGGGGTAATTGTCATAATAAAAGATAGCGAATTAATGAATGGACGATACAGAAAAGGTTTTGATTCTTTTATTTTATTATAATTTTTTTTCAACATTCTATACTTTTAAGCATCACAACACTATAAATGCGATTGGTTTCGAGATTCAACAATACAGATCGACACTCTATGTACAGGTTCGATCTGTAGGTCCGACCTGTAAGTCCGATTTGTAGGTCCGACCTGCAGGTCCGATCTGTAGGTCCGACCTGCAGGTCCGATCTGTAGGTCCGACCTGCAGGTCCGTTGTGTATGTCGCACCTGCAGGTCCAACTGTAGGTGCGACCTGCAAGTCTGACGTGTAGGTGTCAGGGCCTGGGACCGACGACCGGTCCGATCGCTGTAGGTCCGATTGCAACATCAATACAAATATAATATAAAAACAAGAAATTATATCTTTCTCTATCATCTAAATAAGTTTGCATTTATTCATAATAAAACAGATCGGTATAAAACAGATTTATATAAAACATATCTACATAAAAAATAGCTATAAACATTTTGTATTTCAACCCGCATTATAGGCTACTATTCTTATTTTAATAATTCAGTATAGTTTTACCTGTTCAACTGTACAGATCAATTAAAAAAAATAGTAATAATTATGTCCTCCAAAAAAGTGGATCATGTTAGACAACAAATAATTGATACATCTAATGTAATTAGACAAAAGTACTTAGCTTTAAAATCAAATAAAGATGAATATGAAAGGGATTTAAATAGATTTTTTAAACCTGTCATGGAGCCGTTGCAGGAGATTTCTGAAAATATGTATTCAACAAACGATATAAAGGACTTGGAAATAAGTAGGAAACGAAAAACAAATTTTGTTGATTCCGAACTAGTCCCGAAGAAAAGAGCTATAAAGTATGAAAATAATCTTGAAACTATAGAGAAGGAGTTTAAAACCACAATAGACAAAACAGCTTTGTCAACATACTTACAACAATATCCACCTATAGTTAGAGAATTTATTCAAATGTATTTGGTTGGTAATCGAGAAAATTTTGCTAAAGTGAATGGTATTAAATTTGATTCTGTAGATGACAAGTGGACAATAGGATCGAAAGAAATACATTTTGAAAAAAATGATGTAATTGTTATTGACAAACAAAAATTTCCTGGTACATGGGGGCTCTATGAGCTACTATTTATGAAAAAAGCTACGAAGTATTCACAAAGTGATGAAGAATGTTATTATGATATTTTAGAATTGACGAATGCGCATAGACGGGGTCACAAATCTGGTAATCCAATTCAAGGCACGCGAGATCATAAGTATAGAAATATAATTAAACCATATTTATTTAGAGCAAAAAAGGGTGGTAGACTCAAGAAAATTAATGAAACGATGCAGCTCAATACAAAACCAATTGAATATGTATATTGGAATAATATTAATGAAATTGTAGATAGACTTAGACTTTTAATTGCATCTAAAGCAGCTGGTAATAATGCACATAATAATGAAATTTTATCAATTATTGAAGAGTTGCGGGAGGAAAAAATTATTGATTAAAAAGTAGTAGTTGTATCGAAACATATCTATTGCGAAGATGAGTGTCAGCAAGTTCGGTCGTAGATTTAATGCAGATTCCAAAAATTCAAAAATAATATTAATTCAAATTCCACGAAATAGTGATGGTGATTATGATTTAGAAAATCATAAGTTATGCAATGTTAATACACCTACTCAACCATTGGATGTTGCTAATAAACAATATGTAGATGATTATATAGACACTATAAAAATTAGCGATGTACTCAATATAATTGATGACAAGTTGAAAAAACACACAGAAGAAATTGAAGAGTTTGTGGAAAAGTTGCTAAAACAATCGCACCCACAATTCATGAAATATGAGTAAAAAGGTGGTTGTTGATGAGCTTCATGCAGCGGCCCGTCGTAAATACAAATTCAGACGGACTATTATTAAAGGTTTGGATGATTTATGGCAAGCTGATTTAGCAGAATTAAGAAGATATTCAGATCAAAACAATGGATTCAATTATATTTTTGTTATAATTAATTGTTTCTCCAAATATGTGTGGGCAGTGCCTTTGAAAAGAAAATCAGCGAAACAAGTGACAATTGCTATGAAGAAAGTGTTGAAAAGTCGTGGTGTTCACCCGCCGAAAAATCTACAAACCGATCAAGGAACAGAGTTTTTAAATGATCAGCTTGGAGGTTTATTGAAAAAGTATAATATCAATCATTATTTTGTATATACTGATAAGAAAGCATCAATGGCTGAAAGAGTTATTCGGACAATCAAAGACAAACTTTTTAAACTATTTAGTCTAAATGGTAAATATGATTGGATAAATATTTTAGATAAGGTAATAACAAAATACAATAATACCACTCATAGTAAAACAAAAATGAAGCCAGTCAATGTGAAAAAGAAGAATGAAGAAGCTCTTTTGAAAACAGTTTATAATCACATCAAGATTGTCGATAAACAAAGATATAAAATGGGGGACATTGTACGAATTAGTAAAGCAAAACATGTTTTTGATAAGGGATATACTCCAAACTGGACGACGGAATTATTTAAAATACGAAAAGTATGTATTACCAATCCCACTACATATTTATTGGAGGATATGCAAGGTGTTCCAATAAGTGGTGGGTTTTATACCGAGGAATTACAAAAAACAGCACAACCAGATGTGTATTTAGTCGAAAAAATATTATCTAAAAAGAAAAATAAATTGTATGTTAAATGGCTGGGATTTGATAAATCTCACAATAGTTGGATAAATAGCAAAAATATTGTTTAACTGACTTGCGCATGTCTTATTAATTATAATACATAGCTATTGGATATATATTGAAATATTTGCGTTAGTATTGCAAAGTAGTTTGAAAATGAATGAAGTAACGTCTTATTTACATTTTATTGATGATGCATTTTCAAATCATCAAAATAATATTCATAACGAAAAACGATTGATTTATGAAACTAATTATACGTTAAACAATTCTAAAATATGTGAAATTTCGGTTGGATTGTGCTATTCTATGGGATTTGAACCTGCAGTAAAATTTATTAACTCAAGGAGGAAAGAAGATCGTGTTACGTTTAATGCTTTGGATTGGAATGAATTTATGAAAACGCTGATTGGATATTTTGTGAATGGTGATGTAGCAGTGTTAAATCACTTTAATTCAATATCAAACATATGCAAATTGGAAACTTCGGATTTTATGGAAATAAAGATGCTTAAAATAAAAAGTGATTATATCTGTCCAATGTATATTGATCATGTTGTTATTAAAGAAATTATAGCGTTAAATGAAGTTATTGGTTCAAGATTAGTGTTGCTAAAAAATATAAAATTTGTAAACTATTACAATAATTTACTGGTAACAGCTGTAAATATTCTATATGAATACAACAGCCTTGGAAATTACAATGACCTGATACGGTCTTTGTGTAAGGTGTCAAGTTCTATACAATCGTATTGCATGTTGGAGTGTTTAAAATACTTTGATAAGGAAATAGAAACCGATTTTAATTTACTGCTTGAAATCAATTTATTACAAAACACCGCACAAAACTAAGATATTGAATAGTCTATTGGAAAATGTTGTCCGATAAAGATATTGTGGAAAAAGTAGGTGAGTTGATTGTGAAGCATCTAGAAATGAAGAAAAGTTTAGATCAATTTGATAAATCGGATTTGATATACATACCATTAGTTTATTTGAAAAAAATTGTTCAACCACTGGAGTTGCAACAAGCTTGGAATACTTTGCCGGAAGAATATCAACAAGATGAGGATCTACAGCTATGTCTACCCTGCAATGATCATCACAATCAGCCACAGGATATAGACCAATTTGATGGACCAGCACCATCTAAAAATAAATGTAATTTATGTAATAGTTCCAGCAATATTTGTTGTTTAAATATATGTTTTAAATAAATTATTTAATATAGCTCTTGATTTTTCTTTTACTTTAGGTAAAAATTTATATGTTATTACCTAACTTGTATGACAATGCACGCAAGCGGATGGATACATGTATAAGTAGAGCGCACCATCACATCGGGTGCAGCTCCGCATTTCGTGGTTTTCATAATAGGGCAAATCATGACAAATCAGATGTCTGGATCTAAACGAAAATTGTTCGTTTAAATAATTGGCCCTCCAGTAGTGTATGCAGTATTCCCTTCCATGGATCCACACATACGATTCGATGACACATACATGTTGTACCGGTGCATACACGAAAGCTTCATGTTGAATTGTCACCTCGTTCACCTCATCAGTAGAGCTGATACTGATGTAATCAGAATCCAAATCACTTGCTGGATTCACTATATCATCGTCACTTTCACTATCCCACATCATTAAATCGTTCGGATGAACGATATCGGATAAAAAACTTGATGTATCCGAATCATCATTATCAACCTGAACAATCGGAACGTTGTTAAACTCAGCCATTGTACTTTAGAGCAAAAATCTAACTAACACAGAAAATTTTTGCTGCAAGTACTACGTGATTAATACGATTTTGTGTTATCTACATAAAAGATTTTACAAGATGTAAAACAATGTCCACCTAATGAGTATTATATTACCAGCTACTGGAATAATTCTATGTACAATTTAAAGTTTGAAATATAATAAAACAAAAAAATCTTATCAGTAATAATAGTGAGTTGTAAATATCTAAAGTGAATAATTAACTCTAAAGTGAATAATGTTCGTTCATTTTGAGGAAGATCAAAATAAAATATATCCGATGATTCATTGGTCGTTTGCTTATCGAGCAGCTCGAAAAGGACCATGGATGGAGTGTGCAAGAGATGGAGCAAGATTTGAAAATCGAATTAGAAATGTTGAGAAGCGTATAAAATCTGTTTTAATTTAAATCATCGTCAGAGAATTTTTGAAGAACGCTTTCAAGAAATTTTGCAATAACGCAAATCAGTAAAATTGCGTTTGTGTCAAATTTAAAATAGTTTTTTTCCATATATCAGATTTATTTTGCTAAATTTGTATAAAAGTCAAATCTCAGAATTTAATGATATTTGAGTGATTAATATGCTTATGCTGAATTTATCGTATTGTATATTTATTTTGCTGATGTTGGATTAAATTTTAAAAATGTATGGGGCGCACTTGTATATATTATATATTTATAAAGAATTTATGTGTGTTTTTACAATTTTTTCTCATTCTGAATTGGTGTAATTACTGCCCTGTAAATAATCTGATGACCTAGCAATAACTCAAATATATATATTCACAAGAAGTTGAACTCAATTATTAGTTAAAATATCATTCTATTGTGAGCATCATTCTATTGTAAGTATTAATATTTATAACATTTATGGTAATATTATAGATTATAATTTCTGTATTATATAGCAACATGGACTTTAAAACATTAGGCAATATATCTAATGCAAAGGAAATAAAAAAAATGGTGGATTTGGAGATTGATACCAAATTTATTATTTATAATTTAGAAGTTGTGCAAACATCAGTAGGAAGAGCCATTCTTGCTGACTTGGGAGAATATTGCGTATGGTTGCCGAAAAGGTATAATGTTGTTTTCACTGATGCCGCTGTGGAAGACTGTAATAAAAACTACAAGGAAAAAATGTTCATAGAAGTTTTGAACAAGAAAGTGATTATGGAAAAATTATGTGCTTTAACCAACATTGGAAAACTATAAAAGGTAAAGTATAATTAAATGTGTCTCTAACATTTTTCTTAATTATTGTAACTTTTTGCAGGTGTTATTACCACTGGGATATTTTGACTAGGATATTTCAAACATGTATATATATATCGTAATTTACTATATCTTTAATAAATTTAATTTTAAAGTATACATTTGTTTTTGTCTTTAACATTTATAAAATTACCAATACACATACAAACAAGCAGGAATCCGAATGAAGCTCTCCTCCATTGAATATTCGGTTGGGGGCACTGTTGTTCGCTTCATGTAACGTTTGATGTCGATCACAGGATTTCTTTTATACCTTCTTGCTGCGTTTTTAGCCATTACTTTTTTCTTCTTGTTTGCTTTATTTTTCTGAAGTCTCTTCATCTTATCGACGTCGTCTTCATCAAGACACACGGTTTCTTCATCACTATCAATCGGTCTTTCGCTATCGTATTGGTCTTGCATGGCGCTTTGTTGAATAAACTGTTGATTATGTTGTAGTCAAGGACTTACATTTTGATTTTTATAGGATTACAACAGAAAAAAAAATGTTATAATGCATAATTGTATAAGGTCGTTGCTGTTGGTCTCATGTGAACAATATGTTACTGTAGGATTTAAATTACGGAAACATATTATAAAATATATTCTCTCTAAGTATTATATTCAAAAATCAGCGATAAGACATGGAAACTGTTTTTTTTTTGTACACAAAGTATACATCTAATTAATGAATAGCTCTGTGGTGTAGCGCTACCGTTTGTGATTTCCAAGCGGTTGGTCCTTGGTTCGAATCTCGGTTAATTCTTTACTTTTTTTCAGATTTATTTCTTTATCAGGGTGCAAAAATATAAAGGGGTTAATTTAATATTTGAGGTATTAAATAGTTAGAAGGGTTAAAAATGTAATTGATTTTTTGGTGATATTTTGAGGGTTGTTGGATGATGTTTAGTATTACTTAATTCAAATTTGAATTTTTTCCGCCAAAGCAGTGCTATCAACAATTATTGGTAACATAATTTGAATATTTAAATTCGCGCAGAAGGCGTCAGTAGTACCACCTTGATAAAAATATATATGTGTAATGAGTAAGAGTGAGAAACGAATAATTCACATGCGTTAGACAGAGAGGTAGTGCTGCTTCAAGGTCATGTGGTCCCAGAACATACCACATATATCTACTACTGACTCGCTAAGTTTCAATTCATCAACCACCAATTGACCTGAAAATAAAATTTAACTTCAGTATATTTACATATAAAATAAATACTCATGTTATACCAACCTCTTCTATCCTTGATATCCATACTTAAAGCTTTAATTGCCAGAATTTTAAATAATTCAGCATCAAAGCCATAAGATGGTTTTAATTTTTTCATGTATTCACATAAAGTTTGGATCGTAGGCAGTGTTAAAATTTGATGGTTGCGCAGGTGAAGATAAGTACGTCGGCTTTTGATACGAATTAAAAGACATTCCAGTATCCACGAATTGGAATAGCGCCTACCGGTTGGACCTTGACATTTTGCAGCCATAAAACAAGCTTTAATAGCTTCTTGCTGCGGCTTTGGCAGATTTTTTATTGCCTCTTCAACAACCACTTCAGAAGCTTTGGCCCATCGAAATTGTAAATTCTGGTTACTTTGTTCTACTTTTGTCATCTGTAACACAATAAATAAAAAACATATTTGCAAAATCAAATAATATAATAATATTATAAATAGGGTGTCTAATAACAACTAATACCCAATAATGAGCTTTGAAACTTTGGTATATTAATATATTTTATATTTGACGACACAAAAATAAATTAGATGGAAAATTCAACTTCAAACACAAAATAAATTTTTTTTTAAAAAATAAAGGGCGAGTTGTACTAACATTAGTCGACTAATTAACTCTCGTTTTATTTTTTTTAATGCTTGAAATAGAAAAATAAATAAAAGTAAATCAGGCAATTAATGTTTGATACAACTCGCCGCGTTTGATACAAAGTTACTTACTCTATCCTGTAGTCGACTAAATTTTCGTTTCCAATTCCTGACCTTAGCTTGCATTAACTTAGTTTTTATAATTGTGCGTTTTCCTCTCTGATTCACGCGATCCGTTTCTTTTTTCTTTTTTATTTGACATGATATGCATCGTCCATGGACTACATTATCCAATTCACTGGCAAAGTGACTATCATTGACAAATGTTTCTCGACACAGATCAAGCTTGCTGATTTGCAGCATAGCAGATAAAACATCTTCGAACTTTCTAACATTTGTCAACAATTCCATATCGACAATATTTCCGTTACATCGTATCTGTAATTGTAAATATTGTAATTAAAAATTGGAGTCAATATATACCTATTGGTTTATTCAAAAATACCTCAGTTGTCATATCTTCTTTTATTAAGATTGTTCTGCCTAAGGGCGTCCATTCATTTCGCAAAATCCCCAGCATTCAGGTAAATCCCCATTGTAAGCCAAATTTCTAAAGTCAGCCTTTAGTGCGTCGAGATTATATGTCGTCTCCACGTTTTCATTGGGAACACTCTAGAATATTGTAAAAATTAGAAAGAAACTAAACGTCTAAAACAAATTAGCTAAATTAAAATTCGATTTAAACGTACGATTCTTGAAGCTTGCATAACACAGCTTGGGCCTGCTGAATTGAGTGATGAATCGACATTTTCGACAACGTTCTCTATTTGGCTTCGCACTTCTGTTCCAACGTTTAGTAGAGACTAAAATGTAACAGAACCAACGTTAGTTTTATGACTATTACATAATTAATTTAAGTTAAAAAGTTTAATAAACTGTACCTTATTAAAACAAGACGGTACGCTTGTAGACTTTAATCTACATCTTTTCCGCTGCATTACAAAATCAGATCCATCTGTCAAAGCAGTGTAAAATTCTCGCTCAATATCGTCCTCACTAAAGTGAAAATCACACACGAAAAACGATTTTGTCGATCTTCGCATTCTCAAATGCGGTTCGATTGCCTTTAACCACTTCTGCTTTCTATCCAAGTTCTACATAGAAAAAAAGCATTCATTAATTTAAAAATTTTACATAATATTTAAACTGAGACCTCTTGAGATCTGAAAGTCTGTAAACTACTGGCAAAAATGTGTAAGTTTGTTAAATCATACTCTGAATCTATTTAAAACAAATGTGCAATTTAATTAACGGTTACTTTACACATAATGTATTCCAATAATATTATTACAACATTTTCGCAAACAGTTTATAGACTACATCACTACATTCGATCAATTATTACAATGTAATTCTATTAAACATACCTCTGGAATTCGGAACAAATGGAGTTTTCGACCATTTTGATCGCTATCGGTACTTTTCACCCCGCAGTTAGCAATACAACACAGTCTCATTTCGATTCAATGCGTTTGGCGCCATCAGCATTAAGCTAAGGACACATGTGCGATATATCGCTGGAATTTTAGCGATATATCGCAAATTTATTTAATTACATAAACGGTAATTTACATGTGCGACATATCGCTGCGAATAAAGTTACGAGTTTTTAGTTACTTTTGTTTTCTTACTATAAATGTCATTGGCAATTGACAATGACATTGGTTAGCAAATTAACAGGTTAGATAGATGTGCGTTTTATACTTGACTTTATTTGTAAATGCTGGAAAATGATGTTACATTTGTGTTATGAACAACAACGTACTCAACAACTTGTATGTTTATCTGCTCTGCTTTACCTAAATGAATTGGTCGCTACTATTAAAAAAAGGAAATGCGACGCAAAACTTAAAACGAAAACAAAAAAACGGCGTAAATATTGGGTACGATCTATATTTACTGAAGAAAGACGGTATCAACAAGGCCATTATGATAATTTAATAAAAGAAATGCGTAAAGGCGACAACGAAATGCATTTTAATTATTTTAGAATGTCGAAGGAAATCTTTGATCTACTACTGAGTAAAGTGGGCCCAAAGATCACTAAACAAAATTATATTCGCGAACCTTTACCAGCAGGTTTAAGACTTGCTGCTACACTTAGGTACTGTATTACACAATATTGTTCTATATATGTACTCAAATACTTTATTTAAATTTGTTTTGTTTTAAGATTTTTAGCTAGCGGAGACAGTATGAAAACAATTTCATTTGATTTTCGAATTGGACAAAGTACTGTCTCCACGATTATATTAGAAACGTGCCAGGCATTGTGGGAAACATTGAATGACGACTATTTACCTTCTCCAAGTTTTGAAACTTGGACTGACACTGCAGATCAATTCTTTAATAAATGGGATTTTCCTCATTGTATTGGTGCACTTGACGGCAAACATGTTAATATTCAAGTTTGTAAAATGATTTGTCATATATAGGATAAGTAGTAAAATACTTTATTTTAGGCTCCACCAAAATCTGGTTCTGATTTTTTTAATTATAAAAAATGTCATAGCATTGTTTTGATGGCAATTTGTAACGGTCAGTATGAATTTATCAGTGTTGATGTTGGAGCCAAAGGGAGACAGAGTGATGGGGGAGTATTTCGAAATTCTGCTTTAGGGCAATCTTTGTTAGAAAACAGCCTTAATTTACCTTTTCCGGATGCAATTGAGCCTGGTGGCGAAGAAATCCCATATTTTCTAGTAGCAGATGAAGCATTTCCCTTACATGTAAATATAATGAGACCGTACCCTGGAAATTTCCTTTCTCAAGAAAAGAGAATATTTAATTATAGGTAAATTATATATTTTGACAAACCAAAGATTTTTTAATATTTGACTCATCATTAAATATTTAGACTATGTCGAGCAAGGCGTATAATCGAAAATACATTTGGTATCTTCTGTGCCAGGTGGAGAATTTTTCGCAAAACGATATTGGCTAGTATTGATAAGGTTGAAGCTATGATTTTAGCCTGTGTATGCTTGCATAATTTTTTAATGAAACAAAAACGAAATGTAAGGGGCCTTTCCTACTGCCCATTTGGATATGTAGATAGAGAAGATTTTGTTGGAGGAATTATTCCTAGTCACTGGCGCTCTGAAGATACTAGTAAAAATCTTGTACCTGCGCGACAATTAGGAACAAATACCTACTCTCGAAACGCTGCAAATGTTAGGGAATACCTAACTAGATATTTTATGGACGAGGGATCAGTGACGTTTCAATGGGATAAATAATGGGTTAATAAATAACAAAAATCATTTTTTATTAATATTTTTTTTTTAATGATTAATAAAATCTAAAAATAAAATATTGAAACAATAAGTTGTTGAAAACTCCTTTTTATCCGTTTCTTATAACTTTATTTAGTGTCCCTATTATTTAATTTTGCAATTACCATTTGTAAAATTTCTACTTCAACTGAATACCTTGCAGGCACTTCGAATTTATTTAAAATTTCTTGAAGCATCTTGCAAAATGGTGAAACTTCATTAGTTTCTTTTTGTTCCTGGACCTGTATTGGCGGTGGATTTGAAATTTTATCTAGTGCCTTCAGCAAAATAGTTCGACTTTCATCAATGAATGTAGAAGGGTCTTAAAGAAAGAATAAAATTTAATAAATTATAAGTTTACCAAAAACTAAAAAAATACCGCTTATTGAGGAACAACTTGATGGTGACAGTAAATCTAAATTTTCATTACTTGATGTTGAAGTTGAAGGTATTTCTTCCCTATTAATGTTGGACTTAGTTCTAAAATTTAACAATAAGTTAAGCTATTATTAATTTAAGCTAATTCATACGATGAATTTTTTTAGGTATATTCATATTGTGTGAATTGACTTTGTTTAGTATCATGTTTACGGTCGTGCTGCTACGGTATCAGACAGAAAGCTCATTTGTTCCATATATTTCCAAGAATTCCTTCTTTTTGTAGCTCCTGATCCACTTGTCATACAAACATTACTCTCTTGTTTTTTCCTAATGAAAGTGTCCCGCAAGTTTTTCCATTTCAACATTATACTTTGGACAGTCATTTTTTTTATAAATAAAAAAGAATAATTGTGTAGGTAGTACTTAAAAGTATACATTACAAATTTGTCTAATAACAAAGTATTGAAAATATGAAACATACAATAATGTAATAAATTTTATAGTCTTACGGATCATCTACTGGTTCATCTAATGGATCATATAGTGGCTCATTCGATTGTATCACATAATAATGCTCACATAAATTTGGAGATGTTACAACAATATTACAATCGGAACAAAATATACTCGGCTAAATTACATATATCAAGAAATTATTGAAATGGTTCGTTCACTCGTATTAAATTAAACCTTACCTCAATCCTCTGTAATTAATAGTTGTAGATGTTCATTAAGCTTTAACAAATACTTTATTGCTAATTCAAATTTACATTTTTATTGTACTGTTGAAAATATACAAAGACGACAAAAAACTAGACTACAGCGTACGAGCGCTCAGAGAGGAGTGTTTTTTCGGAGCCCTTCTTATGCAGGTGCGCAAGCTGAAAGCGTGAAACGACTACGCCGTAGCGACAAAATACACACATCAAGCGCGCGAAATTCAAAACGAAATATTACTAAAATTCTTAACTAAACAATACAAACTATAGCTAAATAAACTAAATAATTAACATTAACTCCCCGCCCTGAGCGGCTGGAGAAAGAGCTCAGTAAAATATACAAAAATAGCTAAATAAATAAGTATATAGCTTCAACAACTGCAAAAACATAACAATTAATTGTCTCAAAAAATGTTCATGACACTGGAAGCGGACACAAACGCGAAAATGAACGCAGAACCATTCCATGTTGTGTTAGCACTCTTGCAACACGGGATATGCCGTCAGCGCCGGGAAACGTCTCCACGATTCTTCCCATTTTCCATAACATTGGAGGATGAGCATCATCCTTGATGATAACTAATTGATTCGGTTGCAAATCAGATGATGCAACTTGCCACTTCGTCCGGACTTGAAGTTCACTAAGGTAATCCTTTCGCCAGCGCTTCCAAAATTGCACACGAGCGGCTTCAATAGATTGGTATAAATTTAATCTTTCTGGTGCCATGTCGGTTGGAATTTCAGCAGACGGAAAGCCAGTGAGTGGGCGGCCAATCAAAAAGTGTGAGGGAGTGAGTGGAGAGAAATCATTAGGATTTTCAGAAAGGGGTGAGATAGGACGAGAGTTGAGGATAGCTTCAATTTGACACAGCAAGGTAGAATATTCTTCATAAGTGAAATTGCGACTACCAGCTATTCTCTTCAAGTGGTGTTTGCAACACTTAATGTTAGACTCCCATATCCCTCCAAAGTGAGGGGAATGAGGAGGTATAAAAACCCAATTAATTTTTTCTAAAAGCGCAGCTGCACTAATACCTTTCTGATTAGACTCAAAAAATTTGTACAAATCGTGAAGATGAGTCTGGGTGCCAACAAAGTTACGCCCATTATCGGAATAAATAGTATGAGGCTTTCCTCGGCGCGATATAAATCGACGAAGCGCTAAAATAAAGTGTTCAGTGCTTAGCTCGGTCACAAGTTCAAGGTGCAGAGCCTTTGTTGCAAAGCAAACGAATAAACAAATATACGATTTCAATAATTTGCAACCTCTAGTTTTTTTTTCCTTTATTAGGATGGGACCGGCATAGTCAACTCCAGAAATATAGAAGGGTGGATGTGGCTCAATGCGAGATGAAGGTAAATTTCCCATCAGTGGAGTCAAGGTTTTAGGTTTAGCTCGAAAACATCGAACACAATCATGCACAATTTTCTTAGCTAAATTTCTCCCAGACAAAACCCAGAATTTTTCGCGAACAGAAGAAAGAAGAGACTGCGGTCCTGCATGCAGCAAGCGTAAATGTTCTTGATTGAATATAAGCTTTGAAAGAGGATGTTTATCAGATAACAAGATAGGATGTTTCTTATCGAAGGAATATTGAGAATTGCAAAGTCTGCCACCAACACGAATAAGTCCCTTTTCATCAATAAAAACATTTAAATTTTGAATTCGACTGTTTTTTAAAGGTTTGTTCTGAATCAAACTTAAAAGTTCACCAGGAAATGATTGTTTCTGAGAAGCAAGAGCAAGTGAAGTTAAGGCAGAATTCAATTCTCTTAAAGTTAAGGTACCAGTTAATCTTTGAGGTTTAAAATGAGATGCGTTATGAGCAAATCGAAACATGTAAGCCACAGTGTACTGCAGTTTGTGGAGTTGGGAAAATCTTTCAAATGGAAAGGACTGGTTAATTACTATAGGATATGACTGAACTTTCGCAGTCTTCAATTCGCTCGCAACAGCTCGCAACCGGTTAATTTAGACACTGGCCATTCACACAGATCATGCATTAAGAATGAAGGTCCATACCACCATAAGTCCTGGGATTTAAGCATACTAGGAGCAACTCCACGCGAGGCTAAATCAGCGGGGTTGAGTTTAGTGGGCACGTGCCGCCAGTCAAATGATTGCGTAATTTCTTGGATTTTAGTTACTCTTCCAGAAACAAATGTTTTTAACTTATGAGGTTGTGTTTTGATCCATCCAAGGACTATGGTGGAGTCCGTCCAACAAGTTAAACTATTAAAATGAATGCCAGAATGAGAGCAAATTTGATTGGCGAGTCTAAAGAGGAGAAGAGCACCTTGAAGTTCTAGTCTAGGAATAGACATGGGTTTAAGTGGCGAAACCTTGGTTTTGGCGCAGAGCAGATGGGTTGTTATATTTCCAGCATCACCACAAGAACGAAGATAAATGCAAGCGGCATAAGCGTGAAGGCTGGCATCGCAAAAACCATGTAGATCAATAGAGATAGGAGATGTACAGATAGCATGCCGAGAGATTTGAAGATCATTAAGATGCACGAGTTCATCACGAAATAACAACCATTTTTTGAGTGTGGCGGGAGGTAAACGATCATCCCAATCTAATTTTTCGAGCCATAGTTCCTGAAGGAGAATTTTGGCATTAATTATACAAGGGGCGAGAAGACTTGAAGAGGATCAAATATCTGAGCGACTTCAGATAACATTACGCGTTTGCTAATCTCAACCTTGTCAGACGAAGAAATGCAAAAACCGAAAGAATCAGATTGCACTTCCCAGCGTAAGCCAAGAGTTTTCACTTGTTCGGGTTTGCCAAAGTTTAGCATGGTAGGATGAATATTATCAGAGTTTATAGAGCTTAGGATGGTTGGGTCATTAGACAATCATTTACGTAAGATAAAACAACCTCGCTGAAGTACTTCAGTAAGAGATTGACAAATAGAGCGAGCATCTTCGATTGAGTCACATCCTGTTATTATTTCGTCCACATACATATCGGTTTTTATTATTTGAGATATTTCCGAATGTGTGGAAGCACATTCGATGGCTAGCTGGAAAACAGATCGAATGGCAAGAAAGCTAGCTGAGGCTGTGCCGTATGTGACAGTTTTCAGGTTGTAAGTGCAAAGAGGGTCATCAGGAGACGATCGCCAGAGAATTTGCTGCAAGTTCTGTTGCTTTGGGTTGACAGCGACTTGCCTATACATCATTTGTATGTCACTACAAAGAGCATATTTATGTTTGCGGAATCGGACCAAAATATGAAAAAGATCTTCCTGCATCACAGGACCTACTAATTGTATAGAATTTAAGGATTTGCCAGAAGTAGTTGGCTGAGAGCCATTGAATACAACCCGTAATTTTGTTGTGATAGAGTCTTTAAGTACTCCGTGGTGTGGTAAATAATAGGAAATTTCATTAGAGGAAGGCTCCACTTGTGACATGTGTCCAAGTGTTTCATACTGTTTCATAAATTCTACGTACAGTTCCCGAAGTTTAGCATTAGCTTGTAAGCGCCTTTCAAGCGAAAGAAATTGCCGCTAAGCTTGAGCAAAAGAATCGCCCAGAACCGTAGGAGATTCCTTGAGGGGCAAAGAGACGATGAATCTTCCGTCTTCAGAGCGCTTGGTTTGCTCTTTAAAGTATCGTTCGGAAAGATTTTCTTCGGGGGACAGAACAGTTTCAACGCATGTTTCCTCTACTAACCAAAATTTAGCAAGTTGATCCTGAATATTAATGGTAGAATGATTCACCTTATAAGAAAGTTGCGAAGAAGATGGCAATGGAACTGAGCCAGAAGTTACCCATCCAAACGAGTTTCTTGAAGAATAGGTAGGTGAGAGCCAAAGCGATGCTGACCAGGGAGTAAAATAGACCAAAATACATCCACTCCAAGCAACAAATCTATAGAAGAGGGAGAGCTGAAAGATGGATCGGCAAGAGTTATTAAATTTGGTATTTTAAACTTAGAAATGTCGACTGGTATTTGAGGTAAATTGGAAGAAATAACGGGCATAATTAGGCACCATACTTTAGTTTTAAAATTAAATGATTGTGATTCAATGCTAACTTCACACATTCCATTTATTTTGGATGCTACATTGTTAATACCAGCGACTGAAGCATTAACTGGCTTTGCTTCAAGTTTTAATTCTTTAAATAATTTCTCAGATATTAGATTGCACATTGATCCACTATCCAGAAGGACTCTAGCTACAGACCTGTTGTGAGGAGAACTTAAAACATTTACCAAGGCGGTGGGTAGCAATACTTGAGCAGAATTAAAAGAGAAAGCTGTTATCACATTATTTTCAACAAAGGCAGGAGACTCTAGGTTATTTTGTGTAGTGTTAATAGAGACCTGTCCCAATGAAGACTCATTTGTAGTGGGCAAGACCAATTCCGAATTTCCAAAATGCAAGAGTGTGTGGTGAGGTTTCGAACAAGTTTTGCATGTATATTTAGACGGACAATTCAAAGAAATGTGTCCTATTTTAAGACAATTTGTGCACGCATGCTTCTGTTTGCTACATGAGTAACGATCGCGCAGACTTAGTCGAAGAAACTCATCACACATTGACAGAGCATGCTCGCCCTTACATAATGGACAAGTCGGGAGCGGCGACGGAGAGATGAGAATTTGTCACAGAATGTTTTGACAGTGCAACAATTTTAGTTGGGAAACCAGAGCGATAATTGTTATTAGAAGAATTTGCATTTGAAATTGGCTTTGGTTTTGGTGCATTTCCGTAAGTGCGACTACTTGATGATTCTGAACTAGGAAGACCGGCATTGCTGAGTGCTATGCATTGCTGAGCAAGAAATTCTGTGAGTTGCCTTAAGGACGGAACTTTAGAAGTATTAATGTGCAATTCAAAACGTTTACGAGTAGATTGGTCGAGCTTATATAATAATAAATCAAACAGCATAAAATCCCAATTGCTAGTTTGAAAACCTAAATTGTATAAAACAGCTAAATTTTCCTTAAAAGCATCCGTTAATTGGCGCAAACGACCAGGATCTTCCTTAGTCATAGGAGGAATATTTTTCAACAAATGTAGGTGGTGCGTAGCTAGTACGCGCTTGTTGGCATAGCGTTCGCCGAGAGTATCATATGCAAGTTTGTAATTATTAGCAGCCAACGGAACTGTTTTAATTAAAGCTAACGCGGAGCCTTGAAGAGAGGTGATAAGATATTGAAACCGTTCGATATCAGACAACTGATCGTTGTGGTGAATAAGCGCATTGAAAAGATAGATATAGCTTTGCCAACAACCAAGATTACCATTAAATTGTGGTGGTTGGAGCCTCGGCAAACTGCGCGCACTAGGACCACATGCAGTAGAATTAATATTACTCTGAATGATAGGAGTAGGTGGGAGGGGAGGAAAAAGCTCTTCAAGCTTAGAAATTATGTAAGCATATTGCCTATCCACCTTTTTCCTAATTTCTGTGAGTTTGACCGATTTTTCTGGATTAGCTCCAGCAAGAATTTGAATATGACAGAATGTAAAGTCGGCATAAATGTCGTTGATGAATCTAGCCTGAATTCGTAATAATGTTCGAAGAGAGCTGTCTGCCATGGCTGCATCAGCTAATTCTGCTAGCTCGCCAATGCGTTGCATAGCAGTAGTGCATTGAGCATTAGTTTCTTTTTTGATAGACATGATTGCATGAACAAAAATTTAAAACGCGAAATGTAATATATAGATGGTGCAAATTAAGAAACCCTAAATAATCTAAACTCAACTCAATTGTTGGACGAAAAAATGTATTTGGAGGTTATTGACCTTGAATTTGCGACCGAGCTCGCAACACAATTAAATAAGACCGTTTTTTTTGAGCGAAATAGAAATTATTTTACTTATAATAAGTAACAAGAGTATTCTACCCTGAAGTATCGAGGGAAAATAAGGAGAAAAATGCAGTAGAAACTCACATTAATGATGTAAAGTTGCTCCACTGCTTGGTTGATGCACCATTTGATTTCATCAGTTGAACGAATTAAATATCGCAGAATGATTCCACCAATTTACTATGTTAGATGTGGCAATTGGTAGTTTCTTCCACCCAGTTACCATATCAGAATTTTGATTAAACCATGCGGCGTGGTTTTCACACAAAGAGACAAAAATGGCGTCATCAATGCCGTTGAGAAGAAACCTATTAGAACGCGACTGTCCAGTAGGGCGTTGCCAGATCCGGCTCGAAGGACCATAATTAATAGTTGTAGATGTTCATTAAGCTTTAACAAATACTTTATTGCTAATTCAAATTTACATTTTTATTGTACTGTTGAAAATATACAAAGACGACAAAAAACTAGACTACAGCGTACGAGCGCTCAGAGAGGAGTGTTTTTTCGGAGCCCTTCTTATGCAGGTGCGCAAGCTGAAAGCGCGAAACGACTACGCCGTAGCGACAAAATACACACATCAAGCGCGCGAAATTCAAAACAAAATATTACTAAAATTCTTACTAAACAATACAAACTATAGCTAAATAAACTAAATAATTAACAATCTGCATTTTGCTTATTCGAATTTCACAAACTAAACTTCGAGTTCAGTGAATAAGTTTTGGAATTCAATAAGTTCTTAGTGGCGTATCTTAATATTTTATAGGTTATCGATTGTTTCTTTTCAATAGTAAGAAAAAACAAGAGTTCTACCGCCGAATGTTGACAATGTTTCAATTCTCGGCGATGCGTCGATCGTTTCTGCGACAATCGCAAAAAGTTAAAATACTTTGGCGCGAAACTAATGACGTTTAAAAATAGCGATATATCGCCAAAATCCAGCGATATATCGCACATGTGTCCTTAGCTTTAATCTGATTCGATAAAAATATCGACTGAAAAAATACCGGTGGCGCCATCTCTAAGATGGTAGCGCGGTTTGAGAAGGGGCGTGTATAGGCAACTGTACTCTGCTCAGGCAATCGATCGCTCATCGGTCGTGTCAAAGA
>CAUVYR010000078.1:0-78364 GCA_963556235.1 Cryptophagus acutangulus | reverse complement strand
TTACAAAAGAAAAAGAAATTAATAATGAATTACCATTTTTAGATTTACTAATTTCGAGAAAACAAAATAAATTAGATTTCAAAATATATAGAAAACCTACTACAACAGACAATATCATTCCTTTTGATTCACCACATCCTCATTCTCATAAATTTGCTGCTTTTCATTCACTTTTTAATAGACTTTTTAAAATTCCCCTTTCAGACAATAATTTTAAAACAGAACTAAACATAATTAAACAAATAGCTTTTAATAATAATTTTCCAATAAATTCAATTAACAAAGTATTTAATAAACATTTTCAAAAAAGTATTAATAAACAATTATATCTAACAAATTCTGATAATTCCAATACTTACTTTTCTATTACTTATTTTGGCAAATATTCTCTATCTTTAGCTAACATTTTTAGATCTTTCGACATAAACATTTCTTTTAAAACAAACTGCTCACTTAAATCATCTATAGTTAAAATTAAAGATAAAATACCTTTATTTAAAAAATCAGGTGTTTATTGCCTTAAATGTGCCGATTGCAGTGTAGAATACATAGGACAAACTGGTCGGGCACTTGAATTAAGAATTAAAGAACACAATAAATTAATTGAAAATTTCAAAAATACAAATTATAATAACACTTCATCTAAATTTGCTAATCATATCATTTACACTAAACACAATTTTTCACCAATTTATAATGTTAAATTATTACACAGTTGCTCAAAAAACAAAAAACTAAACAATTTAGAAATTTTAGAAATTAAAAAATCAATTAAAAACAAAAATACTATATGTGTAAATGATAACACTTTTGATTTCAATACTACTATTATAGATTTTTTAATATCAACGTTACCTTTTTGATTAAAATTTGTTTTATATTTATTCATTTATTTCAATCAATACTTTAAAAGTCAAAAAATCGTTTACGTCTAATCTTATATTTTAAAAAAACTATATACAATTTCTAAGGTTTGTTATTAATATACTTGTATTTTCTTTTTTATATATCATCTTCAATATATTTAGCCTGATGATGAGTTTATAAAAACTCGAAACACTGTTGCAAAAAACGTTATATTTATTTATTTAATAAATATTATTTAAATTGTGGAGAGACATCAATTTTTTAATAAATTATAATAAATAACTCCACTTGATGAAATGGACCAACTATTACCATTAAGAAATGCTAGTCAAGCCGTTTTGGTTCGTGAATATAAGAAGATGCTTATTAAAAGAAAAACTTTACAACTTGACATATGGTTTAACCAGCAATGTCTCATTCAGAAATTAACACCAAAGTACATTTCCCTAAAATCAAATTCAAATTCACTTACATCTATAAATGTTTTGAAGAAAGCAAGAATTATTTGGATAAAAGAAGAAATCAAGAGACATTATTCATCATTGAACCTTGTTAATCTAAAACTAAAAACGATTTATTTTTTACTATCAAAAATATTACATCCTATTGAATTTGACATAATGGAAAACAACTTTAGAAATTTAACATATTTTCAAGGTAAAAACAAATTTATAAAATTAGGTAATAAAATTAAAATTTTAAAACATAAACAATATAACATTAACACATTTAAAAATAATAACAAAAACCAGAATAATAACACTAATATCAACAACTTTAAAACTAATTTCTTTGATCGAGTTCTTAATTTAAGTAAATCAAAATTTTCAATTGAAGAAACATCTTTATTAAATAAAGGACTAAAATTCAATATACCTGAAGTCTCTTTAAAAAACTTTGAAAATTTAGGTATTGAATGTGAAACAATAATTGATAATTCAAACTTATCAAATAAAGATGAAATGAGAGGTCAAGTTTGTAATAAAATCAAAACATTTGTTAAAAATTTTAAATTCATTCCAAATATTTACCAAAAAACTTTAAAATCTATTAAAAATAAAATCAAAAATGATAACTTAATAATAACAAAAGCAGATAAGGGAAATTGTATTGTTATTTTAGATAAATCTGATTATGTTACAAAAGTTGAAAATTTTCTTGATTCTCCAGATTTTGAAATTTTACCTAAAAATCCATTAAATTCATTTGTTAAAACTTTTAAATCAACTATTAAAAAATGTTCTAATACCATTGAATTTTATAACTCTAAACCAAAATTTTTAACTTCTATGAATCCTCTAACTCCACTTTTATACGGTTTACCAAAAATACATAAAAATAACATTCCTATAAGACCTGTTGTCTCTTTTATTAACTCTCCTGTTTCAAAATTAGCTCCTTGGTTAAATATTTTACTTAGGAATGTTATAAATTTTGATAACAAATACTCTATCAAAAATTCTATAGAACTCTGCAAATCACTTAAAAATTTATTGATACCTGATAATTCCTTTTTGGTTTCATTTGATGTGTGTAATCTTTTTCCTAGTATTCCTTCTTTCGAATGTATTGAACTTGTTAGAAATCATTTATTAAAAGCTAATTTAGATCTTGTTCATTTTGAAAATATTTGTTTATTATTAGAACTCACTTTAGAACAAAATTTCTTTCAATTTAATAATAAATTTTTTAAACAAAAAACTGGTTTAGCAATGGGTTCTAATCTTTCTCCATTATTAGCTGATATCTTTATGAATCATTTTGAAAATTTAATTTTTAATAAAACCAATATCCGCAATAAACACATTTTATTTTGGAAAAGATATGTAGATGACATTTTTGTTATATTTAAAGGTACAGATAACGACTTAGAATTATTTTTTAAATATTTAAATTCACAATACTCTTTTTTACAATTTACAAAAGAAAAAGAAATTAATAATGAATTACCATTTTTAGATTTACTAATTTCGAGAAAACAAAATAAATTAGATTTCAAAATATATAGAAAACCTACTACAACAGACAATATCATTCCTTTTGATTCACCACATCCTCATTCTCATAAATTTGCTGCTTTTCATTCACTTTTTAATAGATTTTTTAAAATTCCCCTTTCAGACAATAATTTTAAAACAGAACTAAACATAATTAAACAAATAGCTTTTAATAATAATTTTCCAATAAATTCAATTAACAAAGTATTTAATAAACATTTTCAAAAAAGTATTAATAAACAATTATATCTAACAAATTCTGATAATTCCAATACTTACTTTTCTATTACTTATTTTGGCAAATATTCTCTATCTTTAGCTAACATTTTTAGATCTTTCGACATAAACATTTCTTTTAAAACAAACTGCTCACTTAAATCATCTATAGTTAAAATTAAAGATAAAATACCTTTATTTAAAAAATCAGGTGTTTATTGCCTTAAATGTGCCGATTGCAGTGTAGAATACATAGGACAAACTGGTCGGGCACTTGAATTAAGAATTAAAGAACACAATAAATTAATTGAAAATTTCAAAAATACAAATTATAATAACACTTCATCTAAATTTGCTAATCATATCATTTACACTAAACACAATTTTTCACCAATTTATAATGTTAAATTATTACACAGTTGCTCAAAAAACAAAAAACTAAACAATTTAGAAATTTTAGAAATTAAAAAATCAATTAAAAACAAAAATACTATATGTGTAAATGATAACACTTTTGATTTCAATACTACTATTATAGATTTTTTAATATCAACGTTACCTTTTTGATTAAAATTTGTTTTATATTTATTCATTTATTTCAATCAATACTTTAAAAGTCAAAAAATCGTTTACGTCTAATCTTATATTTTAAAAAAACTATATACAATTTCTAAGGTTTGTTATTAATATACTTGTATTTTCTTTTTTATATATCATCTTCAATATATTTAGCCTGATGATGAGTTTATAAAAACTCGAAACACTGTTGCAAAAAACGTTATATTTATTTATTTAATAAATATTATTTAAATTGTGGAGAGACATCAATTTTTTAATAAATTATAATAAATAACTCCACTTGATGAAATGGACCAACTATTACCATTAATAAATGTCATGTTGACATAAAGTTTTTGTATACTTTTGTTGCTCATTAAATTGCCTTACAGAATTACATTCGAGCTTTTTGTCGAACTTGTCCTGCGGACTCGTCATTTTTTCACAGTCAGTTTTTTTCGTCGTATTGCCAAGCAACAAAATTTTTATTGAAAAATTACAACTTTACGTTCGACAATAAAAAAGCTCTCGTGTAATTACATATGACCACTTCACGTTACGCCATCAATAGTCGTGACGTAATCTTGACTTCTTTGCCAATGAAGTTTAGCACTTATACACTTTTATAAGTGTATAAAGTATATACACTTATACACTTTTTTTATACATTTATACACTTTTTTAGCACTTAGTCACTTTTTTTAGGACTTATACACTTTTATACTCACTTTATTATAGTTGGTGCAAATAAAGGTGGCGGTCACATCATCAACTTCTCGATCTAGTTCAGACGTATGTATGGCTGCGCATGTATACAAGCGCATGACAATAGGCTTGGTTACAGTGATACGTATGTCGGTTTGATAACGTTGATGACGTCACCGGCACCTTTTTTTGCACAATCTATTGATCATAGAAACATGTGGATGTAACATCAAATTTATCCACATGTGGATGTGGTATCAAATTTTTGTGACTGAGCTTCTGATGTATGCTCATAATTCTGCTCTTGCTTAAACTCGTCTCTTTGACAATACCGGAAATCTGCCTACAGCCTTGATAATACCGCAAAAATTAAATTGCAAATTAACGCGCCAAATCCAAACAAAGTTTAATATAAAGTTATATTAGTTATTAATTCAATGAAATAGATAATTTAAAAGTTATCATATAGTAATATAATATAATCAATGCAATATATATATATCAACGGAATCAATGAAGTAAATTCATTGCTTTCGTAGATAAATTTATCGAAAATAAATAAATAATATGATATGATACATGATGGTTGAAATTAATTGTCTATAGCGTATGGAATTTTTACAAAACTTCATCTTCTGGAAGACATCGGGGTTTTGCAAAATTAGTCGAATTTTTCGGTTCTTGCAAAAATCCCACAACACAAATCAGCCACAAAACCACTTGTAATATTTATATTGCACCACAAACGAAAGAGAAAAGCACAGACACGTAAGAAAACCGCAATGTATAATAACGTGCATGACATTAATGTACTAATGACAGCAATGGTCGTATTCGAATACTGCTTTGCTCACCTCCCGTCACTTGATAATATATAACCGGAAGCAAAATTATTCTGATCATGCTCAGAAGGTGTTAGTTACATGATCTTATTTAAGTTCACGAGTAGAAATTTTTGATGTGCGATTTTTATTATGGGTTGAAGGGTCTGTCCGGTTTCTGCATATATATGATATTGGAAAAATCATCGTTTTTTGATATTTTTTTAAATATTATATTTTGCAAAAAAAGGTTATTTGGTTCTTGGTTGGTGCCTATGTGAGATACAACGCGTTTTAAAACACTTGCTTTCGTAGTTTTGAGATGTACACCGCTATTGTTGCGATTCTAATTCACTCTCTCATAGTAATTCATTTTGTTAATCGTTTGGTTTGGTAAATGTTTTGAATTGGATTAATTCGTCATTCGAACTTTGCTGTTTTCACGATATTGTTTGTGGTAAATGTATTTTTCTTCCATTTTGACTCTAATTATTCCACATTCCATCTTCCTGTTTAACCTTCACATTGAGATTTTATTTGGGAGTTTTTGATCAAACTAACTCTTTGCTGAACAGGACAGAATATTGAAAGCTGCCATTCAATTATCACATTGCTGATTTATTGATAATTTTTACAATAAGAGTTAGCATTACCGACAACCCAAGAAAACGTCGCGTTATTTAACATTTGGTCCCTCGAGCTGGATCTGCGGCACCGGAAATCTTGTGTTGTCGATTTTGCGGACTCTGTTGTATAGTTTTGGGTAAATCATCATTCTCTCGCTTGATTTTAATTTCGTATACGGCACGGGTCTTTCAGTGAAATTAATTTTGGATTCCGTTTATTTTCGCTCGCTCTTCGGGATGGCGTTATAGCTCAAATAGCTGAGATTGTGCGGATTGTGCGCATAAAAAGGAGGAATACTATGAGATTTTGTACTCATAGTTACTGGCTAGAGGTGCATTGATTGACCGACTCTTTGACAATTTCAATGCACAGCACACACAGATTTTAGGCTCTATTTGTGTATAGGAACACGCGGATCTGACCGCTCAGACCGCAATCAGCCAATTATTTTATGCTAATTTTAATACTATCAAGACTATTCAGTCCGAATTGTTTGACATTGATGTTCCTGAGGTGGAGGATATTAGGGGTTCTGATTCGGGTTCGCCGACTCAAGTGAGACTTCCTTGACGTGAGTTGCCAACTTTTAATGGTGAACTAAAAACGTGGAAAACGTTTATTGATATGTTTAAGACCCCGATACATAATCACACTAGCTTGTCAAATATTCAAAAACTTTCTTGACTTCGAGCCTCTAGGGCCCTCTTTTAACTTTAGTTTAGTGAATTCCTAAAACTTATTAGGAATTCCTAAAACTTATAGTGAATTCCTAAAACTTATTATGCGCTAAAACTTACGAACGCTAAAGCGATTCGTAATTTAATAAATATGTTCACTGAATATATCGCCGCGCTCAAAAATCTTGGATTTATAGTTAACCATTGGGATTTTATATTATTTAATATGTGGTTAAAGAGACTTGATACCGACACGGTTACTAAATTTGAACTCGCGATTGAAACTGATAATACCTTTCCAAGCTTTGGTCGAGTTCGTTGCCAAACAGTGCGATGCATTTGATAGTGTCACTTTTATGAACGTCTTTTCGAAAAAGAAATCGCGCTTTTTCTCCAGACCTGTACTCACTTCGGTAGTTTCTAGACAAGGTACTAGTACTACTTTTTTAACGAGGGTAGATAAACTATGTTGCTTCTGTTAGCACGATCATCTAATAAATGATGCACTGCATTTCTGGCCAAATCTCCAAAAGAGCGTTACCAAGGTCTCAAAGAAAAAGAAATGGTGTCTAAATTCCTTGGGCGATAAACATCAGCTAAACAAATTGTAGTTCTTTCTCCACTTGCAAATCGTACAACCAAAATCATCACCCTCTTTTGCATTTTTTTACCACACCGATCGAATGCACCAACGTGACTACTACACCTTGTGCAACCACACAAGAGGCGCTGACTAGTGTCACATCATTCAAGCCTCCGTTTCTCCAAACACAAGCTTTCGTTTACTGTTCATGGTCTTGCTAACTGGAGGTTCTTATGAAATTACATGTGTTCTGCAACCACGTCATAACGATTTGTCGTAGCGTTACCATTTAAATTTGGAAGTCCTGCATTTACTGTTTCTCGCCTAGTGGCGCATTATCAGTCGCTCGAACGAGTGCTCTCAAAAGACTCTAACTTGTGCGACCAGAACTATGCGTTTATTCAGATTCTGGACATATGGAACTACTTGAATACTCGTCAGACACCTTTTATTGCTACTATATTCATCATCATTGAGTGTTGAAACCCGATAGCATTACCACTAAACTTCGCATAGTATTTGTCGGCCCAAACGTCGGATGGAGTCTCTCATAATGACGTTCCCTTCACTGGTCCGAAGTTGCAGAGCACAATTTTTCAAATTTTGTGTCGTTTCCAAATTTTTTTATACGGTTTTTACGGCTGATGTCAAGCAGATGTATAGACAAATTCTCATCGATCAGCCAAATCAAAACATATTATGGAGATTTTTATATTGCGCACCGATTCAGACGTTTCAATTGAATACCGTTAGATATGGAACTTCAGCGGCTCCCTTTGTAGCGCTTCGAACCTTGACGTAATTAGCAGAAGATGGATCTACCGAGTTTCTATTAGCATATAAAATATTGCCCAATGATGTTTACGTCGACGATATCGTCACGGGTTAAAATAATATTGACGAACCCCATCGTCTCCAAACGAATTGATTACTCTGTTGCAAAGTGGAGGATTTTAGTTGCGAAAATGAGCAAGTAATCATCCTGATATTCTGAGTAGGATTAGTGAAGATCAATGTCTTCGGTAAAACTGTACCTCTGCAATTCAACACACATACTCAAAGCGTTGTCAAGATTCTCGGTTTACAGTGAAATTCTTACATAGAATATTTCAGTTATAGTGTTCAGCCGATAGACCGACCGTGCACCAAACGGTCACTTCTTTCCGACCTGGCTCGAATATTTGATCCGCTTGGGTATCCAAATTTCTAGTTCAACACTTGGGGACGCATGAAACTCGTCCTCAGGACGTTGTCAATCGTTGGCAACAGTTTAAATCCGCGTTACCACTTCTCTCGGAATTGCGTATATCCAGACACATTTGGTTGGCAGATTTTCGTCGCTGTGAACTCGACGGATATTGTGACGCTTCTGAGCTTGGTTACTTGGCCGTTGTTTACGTTCGTTTTCTCAACTCTAACAATTTGGTGACGGTGCATCTTTTATGCGCAAAATTTAAAATTGATTTCTTAAAGCGCTTATCGATTCCTCGGCTACAGCTTTTTTCAGCTCTGCTACTCTCTCGTCTGTTAGAGCCTGTGTTGAACACTTTTAAGGTTTGTATTATGTTTGATCAGGTTTACGCATGGTCAGATTCAACTGTTGCGCTTGCTTGGATTCAAGCCTCACTACATAAATGGAAAACTTTTGGGTCTAACGGTGTGGCTCAAATCAAGCATATTATTCCGACCAGTCGACCGTCTTATGGCATCACATTTCAATAGTAACACTGCCGATTGCGCTTCTCGAGGATCGCTTCCTTGCGAACTCTTGTTGTTTCAGTTGTGGTGAATAACCGGGCATTTTGTAGATTCGGCGTTTGCTTCTGCCAGTTCAGAGTCTGAGTTCTGATCATGTCGCTAATGTCGCGGTCGAGAAAAAACTAGTAACGTTATTGGTTGAAACGCCGCCCCTAGACGTGATCAATGATTTGAATTCCCAGTTTTCGTCTTTGACCAAAATCCAAGGCATTTTGGCCTATAGATTTAATTTTGCCGCAAACTGCAGGCATACACAAAGAACAGGCAACGGTTTAATATCGGTTGAACTTAATCAGTCTTTATGGGTGCTTATAAAGCACTTCGGTGCTTATCAAGAAAGCGTATTTGCTAACGAGATCCGATAATTCACCTCCAAGCAGCTCGCAAGTTTTTAAACAGTTATCTGCGTATCTGGACCAAAAAGGCGTTCTTAAGGTGGGCGGACGACTGCGACAGGCGTTTATTCCTTTTGATTTGAAACATTCAATTTTCATCCCCCAGTTCCAGTCGCCTTACTGAGTTGATTGTGAACGATTTTCATAAACGGTTTCTTCACCCCGTTGTTAAAACTCTTCATTATTTGCTGCGCCAACAACTTTGAAATTTATCAGGCAAACACTCGATTACTCGGTCTGTTTCAACGTGTATCAAGTGACGGGGTTTCCACCCCACAAGTTTGCAGCCTCAAATGGGCGATTTGGCGGCAATTCGTCTGTCTCAAGTGAAACCATTTTCTTGTGTTTGGCGTATACTACGGAGGACTTTTTTTTAATGACTTTGGGTGGACATAGGGGTGCAAAACCGCCTAAGGCGTACATTTGTTAATTAGCTGTTTCGCGATAAAGGCGTTACATCTGGAACTTGCGTTACATTTGTCGACAGATGCTTCTTAGCAACGCTACGTTGGCTTGTATCTTATCGTAGTCGATGCTCCAGTATGATATTGGGTGAAGTAAAAATTTCTGAAACCTGTGTCCATTTTTATGCAAAAATAAAAACTAAAAAAGATCGTAGTGCAATTGCGGTGACCCGGCCCAAACGATTGCTAAGCCCGGATTAACGGCCAAGAAAGTTTTGTTGTGTGTTTGTAAGAGGATTATCTAGTATCGGGTCAAACACTTAATTTGGACCTCAACTGTCAACAATTGACCAGATTGAAACAGACAATCGACCAGTAGCGGCCAGAATTGGCCAATTGGAAGGGTGTTCTGTTTTATCAAGACAATGCCAGGCCGCACACATCTTTCACGACGCGCCAGAAGCTCCGAGAGCTTGAAGAGGAGGTTATGTCGTACGCGCCGTATAGACCAGACCTGGCTCCAAGCGATTATCACCTTTTCAAGCATTTGCAAAAATGTTTGGCTGGTACAAAACTTGTACAAAACATAATAAATAAACACTGATGGACGTATACGAGTAAATATCACGGAAAGTTTTCAAAAATTAGTCCGACGCCTGGCGTCTCGCTTTCACCACCGGGTATTTTTATTCGAGGATGCTTTCGCAAAGCCACACCACGTGCTCCCATTCTTCCGGACCCATAGCATATCCTCTACTAGGTTCTCCTTGCTTAGTGATGTGCCCGTGCTGTTTTCCGCCCTGGTGCACCGTGCAGGATCACTGAGGCATAGGTGGTGGCTAACAGCCTCCTTGCCCCGTTTCCGGCTCCTTTCATCCTTGGTATTAGCCCCATTAGCTTCTGGGCAGACACCCCCGCCTTGGCACAGGCTTCGGACACGTGCTTGACCCAAGACACGTTTTTGTCCAGCCAAATACCAAGGTATTTGATGTGCGGCTCGGGATCAATCCTGCTGTTCATCACGGTTATCCACTTAGGCCCTTCAACCTTCTTCCGTCCTGTCAGCATCGCAGCTTTAGTTTTTTCTGGTGCAATTTGTAGGTGTTTGGTCACCATCCACTCATTTATTGTGCTAAGGCACTTGTTCCACTTTTGTTTGACGTTCTCCAGGTCCTTGGCAATGCATGTGGTCGTTTGCAAACGCCACCGCTCTGCAGCCATCCGGCAGCACAAGCTTAAGCACCCCGTCATAAGCGAGGTTCCATAACAGGGGTCAACAGTGGAATTCGTCCTATTGCTATTGGAAATGCATTGAGGCGCTTATGTTCAAAATTAGTAGTATTTTCTTGTAAACAACGTGCAGCTGATTTACTTTCTCCCCATCAACTAGGATTTGGTATTGTACGCGGTACAGAAGCTGTAGATCATTCAGTTCGGACTTTTTGTTCTACAAAAGAAAACTCTGACTGTTTTTTACTAAAAATTGACTTCAAAAATGCTTTTAACTGTCTTCATAGAGATACTATTTTAAAAGAAGTGCAATCCTATTTTCCCGAAATTTTACCATATGCAAGTTCAGCTTATGAATTTGAATCATTTCTTGACTATGAAACACATTTAATAGAATCTCAAGAAGGCATTCAACAAGGAGATCCATTGGGACCATTTCTTTTCTGTTTAGCTCTTCGAAAAATTACTGAATCATTATCCAGTTTTTTAAACGTTTGGTATCTTGATGATGGCACAATTGGAGGTCATAGAAATGACGTATTACAGGATTTCGTTAAAATTCAGAATGAAGCAGAATCACTAGGTTTACAAATCAATAAACAAAAATGTGAATTAGTAGTTTTTGGAAATGATACTGATTTTACAGAATTTCAAGATATTCCTAGAATATCTGTTAATGAACTTATACTACTAGGATCCCCAATTGGTTTGAATGCTCAAAATATTATTCTAAACAAAAAATTGAATGAGCTTAAAAAATTAGTTGGTCGATTACATTTTCTTCCGAACCATTTTGCTGTATTTCTTTTGAGAAATTGTTTTGCCATTCCAAAGCTTTTATTTATACTTCGAACATCTCCGGTTTACTGTAATACAATTCTGAAAGATTATGATAAAACTATACGTTTGGCTTTGGAAGAAATACTAAATTTTCAGTTATCAATTCAATCAAGCATACAATCTTCTCTTCCAATAAAAAATGGTGGATTGGGAATAAGAAACGCATCTGATTTAGCTTTACCAGCTTTTTTGTCTTCTGCTTATGGTTGTATAAATTTATTTTCTAAATTGTTATCTTTCAATGGTGATGAAAAAATTGAAATTGATGGATTGTCACAAGCTAAAATTGAGCTTCTCTCTCGTTTTTCGGAAATTGATTTTAAAGAATCTTATATTCAAAGAGATTATGATACGGCCATTATACATTCGATCCAAGATCGTTTACTTCAAGATACTGAACATGACCTTATATCAAAAGCTCGTATTATGGCAGCCTTTGAGAAGAACTCTGGTGCTTGGCTTAACGGTATTCCTTCTCCAGCCCTGGGTCTTTTTCTTGACGATTGTCAAATGCGAATCGCTTGCGGTCTTAGAATTGGAGCAAATTTAGTAGAGCCACATAATTGCAACGCTTGTGGAGACTTAGTTTTTGCCAACGGTTTACATGGCCTTTCCTGTCAGCGTAGTTCTGGTAGGTTATCTAGACATCAATCAGTTAATGACATTATTCGAAGAGCACTTATTTGAACAAATGTGCCTGCTATTTTGGAACCTTCAAACTTATCTAGAACAGATGGCAAACGCCCAGATGGACTAACACAGATACCTTGGGAACGAGGAAGATGTCTTATTTGGGATTTCACATGCCCCGATTCAGTTGCTCCTAGCAATTTTGAAAAATCTGCTAAAGGAGCTGGTAAAGTTGCTGAAGAAGCTGAATCAAATAAGTCCAAAAAATATAAAAATTTATTGAATGAATACATTTTTGCACCAATTGCAATTGAAACGCTTGGATCTATAGGTCCTTCAGGTCAGAGCTTTCTCAAAACATTAGGCTATAGGCTAAGAGAAAATTCTGGAGATGCTAGAGCTAGTTCATTTTTATTACAACGTTTGCAAATAGCAATTCAGAGAGGAAACGCAATTTCGATTATGGGAACGTTTCCAAAAAAGTGGATGAAGATTATTGTATTTTCTAATTGTATTTTATTGTATTTTATAGTTTTTGTTTATAATTTTTTTTTTATTTTTTAATAAATATGTATATATTTAAAAAAAAAAAAATCAGTCAATTCAACACTCCAATCTGACTTCGAAACGTGCGAAAATCTGCAATAAGCATATAATGACAGCAAGCACAATAACGCAGTGTATAAGATTAAATTAAACAACTTAAGTTATAGAGCACATGGCAACTAGGTTAGTATTTATACAGCAAAATTAACTAAATCAACGTAAAAGCCCCAAAATTAACAAGATACCACTCACCTGCAAGACCAGGTCAACAAACCAGGAAGGTTCTTGAACACCCTTTCACAGTTCGAAACAAAATTCGATTACAACTATAAGACGATCGACTGATCGCAAGTAAATAAATAGTAAGTAAAATCTCTAGCTGACCAGCACAGTGCGTTAAGGTCCACGCACTGTGCTGGTCAGCTAGAGATTTTACTTCAGCAGTTGTACGCCTACAAAGGTCGCACAAAAAGCATCCAGACGAAACCCGTATGGTTATCGTCACAACTGGCCTCTAGATTCCAGAGAATACGAGACGAGAACTCTGGAACCTAACCTTCATTCTGTCGGTAGACTTTAAAGTGACTAGCGTGGAACTGCCCACGCTGTGCCCCAGTAAGCGGGTCTTCCAACACATATGTGTAATTCGACAGTTTTTGGCCCAGTTTGTAGGGCCCTTCAAACAACAAGAGAAATTTCTTAGTGATCCGGTCAAGCGCCGAGGACACCGGATTTGATTTCAGCAGTACTAGATCACCGACTTGATAGACATGTCCCGAAACACGCGACTGCTTGGCAGCGTGACGTTGTGCAGCAGACATAAGCGATTTCACATGTTGATACAACTTCACATGTTGATCTTGCTCCCTCATATTCTATGGCAACCCCAAAAATTCGGACAAGAAGTTAGTCGGCGCCTGTCCCAGTTGCAATTCCACAGGTGCAAACCTGGTAGACTGATGAACCACATTGTTTAACAGTGTCGCAACGTCATTAACCAATAACGCCCACTTACCGTGTTTTTCGCTGCAAAACAAATCTAAACAACCTACCGATCTCGCGCATAACTCGTTCAACAGGATTAGCCTGCGTATGGCGAACCAAACAAAAAACGGCTGTACACCTAGTTTGCGCAACGTTAACGACCAAGATTTGGACGTGAACTGTGTTCCGTAGTCGGTCAAAAGTTTGGCCGGAAAACCGAAAGTAGGGAAGAAGTGCCGCGTGAGGTCATTAAGAATAGATCTAGTAGTAGCCTGCCTTAGCGGGTAAAGTGTCACATATTTGGTGAAAACGTCGACGCAGACACAAATGTGTATGGCCCCTGCTCGAGATTTATGCAAAAGCCCAAAAAGATCTAAAGAAACAAGTTTTCCCGGACCTGCGGGTAATACCGCTTGAAACGGAAATTTCGACAACGTGATGTGTTTGGTAGTTTGGCACGCGTAACAGCTTACCACGAACCGTTTAACGTCACGGACCATGTTTTGCCACCAACATTTGCGGCGTAAGGCGCACCATGTTTTATGAACACCAAAAATGGCCTATGGCGACATGGAAACCTTTAACGAACGATGCTACCAACGACCTGGGAACACAAACAAGCGGCCGATCTTGTTCGGCTCTACGGTGACATAGTACGACATCAATGACACAAAACCGCAAGTGTGGTTTAGTGTCTGACCGTGCCGACAACTCCTGCCGAATCGCCAAAAGTTTCGTGTCCGACCTTTGCGCTTCTGGAAGCCGCGCCTTTAGATCTGAGAATTCCGGAGGAAAATCCAACACTGCTAGTATTTTAAAATGTTTGTCCACCGGTGAATCTAGTCTAACAGCTACATAACGCGAAAGTACGTGCGGGAGGAAATTGTCGCGACCCGGTATATACTTTATGTCAAAGTCGTATTCCTGCAATGCCAGCACCCAGCGGGTGATTAGGGCGGACAACAGCCTACAGGACGAGAGATACGATAAACTGCGATGATCACTACAAACGGTAAAACGCTGTCCGATAAGGTATACCCTCCATTTTTTTAAGGCCCAAACGACGGCCAATGCTTTCCTCTCAGGGGTGCTGTAGTTCCGCTCACGATTAAGTAGCAACCTGCTGGCAAACGCTACATATCGTTTTTGTCCGTCTACCACCTGGTACAGCGCGGCCTCTAAACCACAATCACTAGCATCTGTTTGCACGATAAAACGCTCTTCAAACCGGGGGTGGCACGTCTCCGCTGAAAGAATGTCTTTGAGAGACTGAAAAGCCCTAATCTGCGCTTGGCCCCAAGTCCAGCGCTGGTTTTTGCGCAATAACGCGACTAGAGGTTCCGATTCCGTGGCAAATCGCGGTCATAGTTGCACAACCCAAGGAACGCTTGGACGTGCTTAACGTTTCGGGGCAGTGGGAACTCCCTAATAGCTTGCACCCGGCCCGGATCAGGCCGCACTCCATCTTTGCTTATCAGGTACCCCAAGAAATTCATTTCCGACCGAAAAAACTTGCACTTTCTCAAACGCAGTGTGAAACCGGCGGACCACAACTTAGTGAAAACGCGTTGGACGTGTTCTAAATGCTCCTCGAAACTTCGTGAATAGATGAGCAAGTCGTCGACGTACGAAACCACAAAACTGCGGAGCTTGGGACCGAGCACTAAGTCCATGCACCTGCTAAAACTAGCCATTGCCGTTTTTAGTCCGAAAGGCAAAAAGCGAAATTGGTATGTTTTCCCAGCATGTAAAAAACCCGTATAATTTTTATCCGAATCCCTTAATGGTATTTGCCAATACGAGTTAGTGAGGTCCAGAGAAGTCATATAACGGACTTGGTGAAGGCTCCGGATGATGTCTTCCACTGGCTGCGGCTGCTCGACGTCCGTTTGCATAATTTTGTTAGGTGAACGCGCATCCAAACAGACCCTGACCGATGAGTCTCTCTTTACTGCAGTTACTAACGGAGAACAATACGGGGTGTTAGCCCGTTTGATGACCCCGTGTTTCAACATACTATCAATCTCGGCTTGAACCACGGCTCTGTGTGCAATCGGGATGGGGTACGGTTACTGTTGCACCGGCGTCGTATTTAACAAATTTATTTCGTGCTGATACCGCCGCGTTAACCCTGGCTTGTCTGAAAACAGGACAAAATTTCTTTTCAACACGTCTCTAAACAAGCTGCGTTCCGCGGTGGTTAACTCCGCGCCTTCAATAGTATTTCGAAAATCTGGCGTTTCGCGCGGCAAGACCTTTTGCGCGCTGGTGGCAATCCGTGGTTCACTGCCATCGTTCGGAAAGAAGGCGATTTCGGCGCCATAACTGAGTGTTGGCAATCTAACAATGGAATCGACTTCCCTTCTTTACTATCAAAAATGTTTAAAGCGTTTGCCTCCAAATCCAGCTTAGCTTTTACCAACTGCAAAAAATCTATACCCAATATAAAAGGGTATACCAATCCTAGGATTAACAAAAACTCGTGGCGAAACACCGATTCTGTTATCTTAAAACTTAACTGAACTTGGTGCGTGACGCGTTTTTGTCTTGCCTTAAAGGCACCCGAGACCCCTACCCCAGACACCGTAAAAATAGGAATGTTTTTGTCCAAAGCTGAAAACTGTTCCAGGTAGTTTGCGACAAGACCGTTACCTCGCTACTAGTATCGATTAGTGCGGGCTTACTAATATTCGCGACGGTGATGCTAATAACCGGCGACTTCGCGTATCCTAACGGATGCTCCAGATTGCATTCTTCGAGAAGGTCGCCGGCGGAATAGTTTAGCAAATTAACAGCAAAAGAAACCTCTACATTATTAAAATCCTGCCCTAAAACGAGGTCTGGAATTGGGGCGAGTTGGATTTTTCCGACTCCAGAGTGTCTTCCGGGTCGATGGCAGAGGACCCTTCCACCGCCAAACAGGAGACTTTCTTGTCGGTAACGTTTGCGTAATCCCGACGTTGGAAGTTATTATTAGTATTGTGGTTATTTGGACCCGGTGTTTTTCTGTGCCAGTTTTTCACCTGTGGGTTAGTAGCAAAATCGCCGGATCTACTGCAAAAATAATCCGCCTGTCTTAACCGATGAAGCGCTTCCTGGAAAGACGTTGTGCGTATGAGGCAACAAGAAACGTTTGGCGGAAAATGCCGGGCGACGACCGTAACTAGGAAATCTTCCGTATCGCCCTTTTGCAACTTATTTAAGGAAATGCTGTACAAAAGAACCTTTCTGATATCTACCCGATTCGAGGTCAAATCTAATTGCCATCTGCCCATCTAGTCCCCAAAATTGCTCTACAAACGCTAGTTTAAAATCAACATATGAATTGAGCCATAGTAATGCTTCTCCTTTAAATACATTTCGGAGCAGAATAGACAACCGATTACTGCCTAAAACACTATCATTCGCTAGATTCTCCAATATTTCGAAGAATTCCACTGAATGGACCGATGCCGATCCGTCGAATTCCGGGAGCCACTACCCACCTCTGCCAGAGAAGCTAGAGGGGTGAGCATTACATGATTGCTTCCGTTTGTGGGTACGACTGCTTTGGCAACACTGACATTTATTCTGGGGTTGCCTGCCGTTGTCCTACAATTACCAAAGTGGTTATCGTAACCTCTGTCAGTGTTGTCGAAGCCTGTACCCATTCTTCCTCTTCCTAAACCATACACATTATTGGTAGCGTGCACTGACTCAAAGCTAGACTGTTCTACATCTAAGCGCAAACTACGTTTACCAAATTGTGTTGGTTGAGACGTAAAATTATCAAAAAAACTTTGTACGACCGGTTTCGGTTGCAACTGTCCGCTAGGCAAAGCTCAATTGGAGGCTTCATGCTGTCTATCCGGAGGATTGATTAAACTCGGCCGGAACCACCTTAGAATTGCTCCATTGCCCTCGTTTGGTACTTGCATGGCCCCTTCCTGCCTTGATTGGTTGCTGGGGTCATTACATAGCACGGTAGTATTTGCAGAGAAATGGGCAGGCGAAACAATCGTTTCTGCAGCACCACCTCCAAATATATTACTCAAAACATTTGGGCAGACATCACCAGTACGCGTCTCGGTGGCGACCACCATTTCCAAATGAGGGTTGGCCGGTCCCAGTGCTTCGTTCGGAGGGAAGGATTCTCGTTGACGATTACTGTTAGACTGCAGCCGGTATTTACTACGTCTATTTGGCGAGTGGAACACACTCATTCTTGGAGCTGGTTCCAAATAAGACGACTTCTTGCAGCACGTTGGGCGCCAAAGATGTGATGATTTGAAAGGCAAGAAATAAAACGTCTACTTCAACTCAAAACTCCGTGATATATTTTCCACCCAAAACCAAATAAACAGATACAAATCAGTCAATTCAACACACGAATCTGACTTCGAAACGTGCGAAAATCTGCAAGAAGCATATAATGACAGCAAGCACAATAACGCAGCGTATAAGATTAAATTAAACAACTTAAGTTATAGAGCACGTGGCAACTAGGTTAGTATTTATACTGAGGTATTTATACTGACGATCGACTGATTGTAAGTAAACCTCAGACGCAAAAGAGCGATATTACAATACCAAGAATCCGCGGAATGTCTAGCTGACCAGCACAGTGCGTGGACCCTATCAGCAGTTTTACGCCTACAAAGGTCGCACAAAAAAGCATCCAGACGAGACCTGTATGGTTATCGTCACACCATGATGATGCCAATGAGGTAACTGTTGACACTCCTGCGCTGCAGTTCCTCTATAATTGTTTTCCACCATTAAAAGCATTTTTAACGTTGATGGCCACAAATATGCAGATCTCTCTGTGTCTCCTGCTTTCCTCATTGGCAGACTTGGCAATTCTCAAGACCTTTTCTATGGCGTCTAGGGTTGAGCGTCCTGCCCTGAATCCATATTGGGGCTCATTCAAATCCCTACCATTCTCCTCTAGCACTCGTGCTAGACGGCTGGCAATAATCTTCTCGAATATCTTGCCCAACACGTCTAGCAGGCAAATCGGTCTTATGCCTCCGGGTTCCACTGGGTCTCTGCCTGGTTTAGGAATCAACACCAGCTTTGCCCTCTTCCATGCTTTGAGAAAGATTCCTCTGCTCAGCAGTTCTTGGAACAGGTCTCTCAATACATCCCTGTGGTCTTTGACCCATTCCTTCAGGGCTTCTGCCGGGATGCCATCTGGACCTGGTGCTTTCTTCGATTTGAGCAAGCTTATGGCCTCCGCCACTTCCTGCTCAGTGACTGGTTCGAACATGCTGTCGGCAGGCTTGTTCCACACAATGGAGTTTGTGCAGGAAACAGCTGGGACGCTATGCTTGGATATCTCTTTGGATATTGGAGAGTACAGGGGCCGCAACTCATTCACTTAAATATAAACTTGTATGCGGTTTCCCATACGTTGCCCTCAACTTCCTCATTCAGCTTCCTGAAAGCGTCCCTTTGGTCAAATATATCTGGCCCTTTACTGCTTTTCTTACCATCTTTAGTTTTTCTAGGGCCTCCAAGTAAAGCCTGCCACTCAGTTAGTCCTTTTGCAGGAATACCTCACCCAGCTTTTTCCTAAATTTGGACCTCTGTTTGGCGGTTTGGAGCCTCCAACCGCTGGTCGGTTCGACGCATTCCAGCTCTTTGTCGCCAACCCAAAACTCGATTGCGTTATGGTCGCTGAGCGTCTCTTCTTTTGAGACCGCCCAGCCCCATACATTGCTGCTTCTGTTCACTCTGGCGAAGGTAACGTCAATGACGCTTTCCCTGGTGCCCTTACTAAATGTGGCTTCCGTGCCAGCGTTTACCACGGCCAGGTCCAGACCGGCTGCCCACTCGTTGATTTGACGACCCCTCTAATCTTCCGTCCTCGACCCTCATGCTGGGCTCTTAGCGTTAAAGTCGCCTCCCACTGTTATTGTATGGTTGGGATTGTCTCTGAGGATAGCTGATTGCAGATCGTCGACCATCTCGCTATACTCATCTCTGGTGGTATTCGGGGAAAGATATACCGAGTACAGAATGAGTTTTCCCAGTCTGACCTTAACGTGGGCCGCTCTGCAATCCTTGTCGTCACATATGACGTTGCTGAGCCAAATGGCCGCAGATTTATTCTCGTTGGCCACCCACTTGGCGCTGTTACTTATCACGTCCTTATTAGGTTCGTTGACCAAAGCCGCACAGGCCCCCTTTTTAGTGCATCTTTGATACACCATGTCGTGCGCCTTTTTGCTTCTATTGGTGTTCAGTTGTACAATAAATTTGACGCTTGTTTTGGACATTTAAATAAGTATTTGACAAAACATAATAAATTAACACTGATAGATGTATACGAATAAATATCACAGCTGATTATCACAGATTTATCTTTATCACAGTCATCACGACTTGAGAGCTCGGCTCGCGTTCAAGGCCTGTCGCATTCTGGCACATTTTCCCGCCCATGCTCTGTGTGGTTGGTCACATAGAGGGCAGTGCGGGGTCTTGTTGCAGGCACCCGCTATGTGACTTTCCCCCCACACACACCTTAGGCAGCTTTTGGAGCGGTCTCCTCCTTTACATTAGGCTGCATAGTGACCCGCCTCTCAACACCTGTGGGAGCCTCCCAACACCTGGGCATCACCTGTACTTACTGACGTAAGTACTATTGTGATGCCCGCGTGGCCCAATAGGACTGCTGCACTTTCCTTTGTTGCCATCAACGTTGCGGCTTGCTGCCACTTACCGCTGGGCCGCAGGTTCTTGACCTCGATGCTGTCTGGTGGGATGTCAGCCTGCTCAACCATGGCTTCCATTATATAGTCGCTTGTTATGGCCGCCTCGATATTTGAGGCCATTATCGCCACTCTCTGTCCGTCCCCTTTCAGCACCTCGACCTTGTTTGTCATCCCGCCTGACGCTATCATTTTTGCCAGGGTTTCGGCCCGCCCTTCCTTCAGGCAAATAAGGAGGTGCCTGACTTCCCCCACTTTAACGTCTTCCCGGTCCCTGTCCTTAAGTGCCATTCTAACGTTGCTGAGCAACTCGGTGTATTCTTCAGGCTTGCGTCCCTTTATTAGTACGGCTTTGTTCTTTGGCCTTCTGTTCGTCTGGCGAGCAAGATTAGGGCGTCCCAGCGCCGCGGGCGCTCTTTGCACTGGTGGAACACACATTTTAACATTTATCCCTTTTTGGGCCACCAGGGAACATTCCGCCATCTTCCTGCAGGCGTTTGCCACTGTTGCCCCCACCTGTATGGCAATCTTCTTAACCTCGTTTTCTTGGGCCATATTTCCCAGCTTGTGCAGCGCCTTGTAGAACTGCAGGCAGGCGGTGGCAGTTCCACTCCTAACCAGCAGTATCTTTCTTATTTTCATCTGCAGTCCGATTTTTGTCACCGACTCCAAGCACCCCCTCAGCCGCAAGGCAGAGGATGTCCGGAAACCTTTCTTTGGCTGCAGCCAGTATTTCCTCCTCCATGCCCTCCTGTCCGTGCATAATGCTCAGGCCCACGTCTTCCTCTTCGTGGTTTGTTATAGGGTTCAATGCCACCACTTCAGTGCCCCTGAATGCTTTTGCTGGCCACTCTTTGTTGCCCACTATCCTATATTGGCTGTAGGATATTGCGTCCGTGATTTCTTGAGGCGTCACCTTTGGCCTTGGAACTCTCGTTCCATCAATGGCTTTAGCCATACCGGCGCTGTGAAGCTGACGGATTTCAGCTCCCTGACCTCTTCCTCTCAACATTCTTCCTTCATCCCTTCCGCGCTACATTTGAGCTCCTCCTATCCAACCTTAAACGGGTCGAACTCTTGCCTCAGCGCAGGAGATGTTTTTGCTCCTGTTGTCTGAGCGTAACTTAGAGGCTCACTGCTGGCTTGGAGATTCCGCTCTTCTTTTCTGACTAAGTTGGCTTCCAACACCAAAATCCTTTTGGCCTATTTCTCGACCTGCAGGGCCATGTTCCGTATTGCTTCTTCATTTATTTTTAGGAATTCTTCATAGTTGGCTCTGTTAGCCTCCAGCTCGTTGCTTTCTGCCTTGATAGCTTTCCTGTGTCCCTTAACTTCATTCAGCAGGCTCTCTACTACGTTTTGTCGCATTTCCGTCTTTTCTATGTCAGCTCTTACAGTCTCCCATGTTTCCTTGATCTTTTCTTTCAACTTGTCTATCTGGTCTTTCTCATACTTAAACTCGATTCGCCTTAGGCCTTCTGCTTCCTTGATGGCCACTACCACCTCCTTCGCCTTATTTTTTACCTGCAGTTGGTTGCTGGCTTTTCCTCCTATACTCTCAAGCTCTTTTCCGCACTTCCTGAGCTTTTTCCATGTCTCGTTGTAGCTTTTTTTCACCGCTCTTTGTTAAGAATGGGTTCCCTCAAAAAGCTGTATTCCCTTTTATTTTTAGCGATGCGTTTAGATGGGGAGGCATTCTTACTATCTCCACCATCACCTGCTTCGCCCACCTCTTCATTCGCTCTTTCCTTCCTGATCTGTTTGAGTTTTTTTTCCGTCGTGTTTCTTGTTGTTCCTCCTGCGGGGCCTGCGATCTAGCAGCGTGCTCCTCTGAAATGGAGTTTTGAAGTCCTCTTTAAGGCCTAACTCTTCCTCGTCGCTCGTGAGGTCCACCACTTTAGGTGGTTGGGCCAGCGTAATAGCGACCCCCCTAATTCTAGGGGGAATTCCTTCCAACATTTTCATAGCTTCCTGCTCCGCAATTCCAGTAGTTATAAAAGAGTTGTTGGCCTGGTTTCCTACCAGCATCCCCTTGAAATAACTTAAAAAACTACAATATTCTTGCTCGTTTTCGACAAACGAAGTTCAACCATTTACAAACACAATTCATACAATAAACATTTAAAAAGAAATATATATCTTTGGACCAAAACCGAACATTCCGCCCACCTAAAACACGTGACCGTGGGTGTTTTAAGCATACACACATAAGGAAGGGAGCGGACAAAGCTTGACCACAGGGCGTTTAATAATTTCCCCCTTAGTCAAGACAGACGCGACTCGAACAATCCCATCAGGCCCAGGATGAACTTCGGCTACTCGACCGATACGCCATTGTACGCCAATACTAAAGAACCCAACTAAATAGATGCGGAAGTCTCGTTCCATTTACTTCTCTGTTGAAGGGTATGGAGATATTCGTTATGCCAACGATCCCAAACATCCGTTGCAGTAACTGCCAGCGAGATAACGAGTTTAAACGCATCGCGGTTAAGTCCCCGCCAGGAAGCGCCGACAAGGGATCCAAAGTCAAAAAATGACCAGGTGACAGGACCGGCAGGTTGTTGGGATCAGCACTGATTGGGCACAAAGGCCGCGAATTCAGCAGCGCCTCCATCTGACTAAGACTGTGTTAAATTCCTCATACGTGACGAGTTCTCATACGTGACGAGCATGTTCAGAGAGAACAGTCCGTTTGGTGCAGGACGACAAATTTGAACGATGCTATGAGCATCAATGTCAAAACGGGCGGTAAAGTTTGACAGTGAGAGTCGTCTATACATCAAGTCGTCTATTACATCCAGAGTGGTTGCTTGACCACTTTCGCAACTCAAACCCACCAGATTCCAATAGGCCAACTATCTGATTCCGAAGTATAGTCACCTCCGTAATTGTTTTGCAACCTGTGACGACATCGTCGACGTACACGTATCGGGACACGCTCTTCGATCTCAAAGGGAACGAGATTCACCCGTCTTCTACGAATTGGCACAACGTTCTGAGAGCCAGGAATGGAGCGGCGGACGTACCGTAAGTCACGGTATTTAGTTGGTAAGTTTGAACCGGTTGTGACGGCGAGAATCTCCACAAGATTCGTTGGTAAGACCGATGTGGTTCAGAAATTAGGATCTTCCTGTACATCTATTTAATATCGGCCGTAAAAACATACGGTTAAATTCTAAACCGGCACAATATCTGAAATATATTGTCGTGTCAGTCATGGCACTGGTTTGTGTTGATTGTGAGCGCGCCATAAATCGTCGATATGATGAGTATTTTCAATGCTCAAACGTTGAGTGTGGCAGTGTCTTACATAGAACATGCAGTACGGTTTCCGAGGATAGTTTCCTAAAGCTGAAATCCACAGGTGAGCTTAGTAAATGGCTTTGTGATAATTGCACCAAGAATGTCTCAAAAGAATCTGCTTCGGAATTCAATACTACTAGTGGCAGTTCCTGCGCGAATGGCAACAAAGGTGCATGTGGCCTACAGCCCGCCACTGACTGTTTTAAACTACCAACTCAAGCAACTGAACAAACAGCAGAGTACAACAATGCTACAATGTATTACTGTCAAACTCCCTTTCAGACATTAAAAGCTACTTAAAAGAAAACTTACCTTCAACCGACGTTGAAATTTCGGCACTTCAAGTTAGGTCAAAGGTATACCGAGGGTTTAAGGTGCGTATTCCAGCTGATGCTCTTCAACTCGTTTTAAGTAAGGACTTCTGGCCTTGTGGTTTAGCAGTCAAACGTTTTTACGAATCTAAAGTACAAGCTTCTGTTAAAATTGCAAGTGAGACCAAAAATTTTTAGACGGTTCCAGAAACCCTCGAAAAAATTTAGATTGATTCTCAGTTTTTCACCTTAATATACAATGCATCAAATAGAAAATATTGCAGCTGGAAACATTTCTTCTTGAAAGCCTACCAACTATTGTCTGCATTAGCGAGCACTGGCTGAATCATCTTGAGTGTGAAACTCTATCTATGTGCAACTGGAATGTAGCAGGATCTTTTTGTCGCACTTCTTCTATAGATCGAGGTGTTTTAATACTGTGTAAACAAAATGTTGTGTTCAGTAACCTAGGTTATTTAAGTGAATACTCTGTCAAAAACCACTGTGAACTTTGTGCTATTTTTTGTGTTGATATAAATGTAACTATAATATGTGTCTATAGGCCACCTGGTGGCGAGTTTACTTTCTTTCTTAATGTCATTGATAGGTCGCTAAATCAACTTGACAAAGGCAAAAATGTTATTTTATGTGGAGATTTTAATATTAATTTTAATTTTTTGGATGAGAAAGTAAGAGCACTTACAGAACTAGTAAACACGTTTGGGTTAATTAAAACGATTTCAGAACCTACTAGAGCTCACAATTGTCTAGATAACATTTTTATTAACTTTTCATGTGATGATTTTACAACTCTAGTACAAGATCCTGTTCTCTCTGATCATTTGAGCCAGCTAATTCTTTTAGACAGACCCACATTAGACACTACACCTCTTACCAGAGTATGCAGACCTATCAGATGTAAAGGTCTACAACGTTTTCACAATATCCAAGTTAACTTAAACTTTGACTTTCTCAAAAACAACACCGAAAATGTTAACATCAATTTTAACACGTTTTAAGAAAACATAATTTTTGCATTCGAGTTATCTTTTCCATTGCGTTCCATAAAAAGTCGAAAATGTAATTATGGTGTTACCTGGTTCTCAAATTCATTAAAAGATATGCAGCCAATTAAACTTTTTAAATAACTTCTACAAAACTCACAAAACGAATGAACTAAAGGAAACTAGAAACAGGTATCGTTGGTTTTATAAAAAATCCATCAATGCAAAATTAAGTGCTAATAATGATTTAATACAAAAGTCTATAAATCCTGCTAAAACTATTTGGTCTATTATAAATAGTAATAGGTCGAAACCTGTTTTAAATCATGATATTCCTGAAATCACACCATGTGATTTAAATAATCACTTTGTTAATATAGCCGACCGAATATCCAAAAATATACCATTTTCTAATATCAGTTCTCTTAAATTCATGGCTGATATTCGAACTTCAATTAAACAATTCGTTTTTCTTGATATATCTTATGTGAAGGTCAGAGACACAATATTATCATTGAAAAACACTAAAGCTATAGATGCTTTTGACTTGAACATCTTCATTATCAAAAAAAAAATGTTGATTGTTTAGTTTTTACTAGTGATGTAAGTTTCACTTACATCACTTTTCAACACATGCTTGAGAGACGGAATTTTTCCTGAATGTCTTAAACTTGCTAGTGTCTTTCCTATACCTAAAAAAGGAAATCCATCAGATTTATCAAACTATCGACCGATATCAATTCTACCTGTTTTTAGTAAAATATTTGAAAAATTTTTGCACAAGAGAATATCTTGTTATTTTGAAGACAAGTTGTTTAGTGAGTGTCAATTTGGCTTCCGCAAAGGTCGATGCACAGCGGATGCTACTTGTAATTTTGTCGAATTTTCTCTCAAACTATTCAAAAATGGAGAGTTTAATCTCTCTATTTTTCTAGATCTTAGTAAGGCCTTCGACTGTGTACCCCACTCAATTTTACTAGAAAAACTGAAAATTTACAAATTTTCTGACATTAGTGTAAGACTTATCGATTCGTATTTAACTAACCGTAAGCAACTAGTTACGTCTAATCACCGGAAGTCACAAATCAGAGCTCTAACAGTGGGCGTCCCTCAAGGCTCTATTCTCGGACCCTTACTATTTTTAATTTACATCAACGATTTTAGTAAATCTCTAAAAAGCACTGAATGTTTTCTGAGAAGTCTCTTGAGCGTGTCATGGCGGAGGGAGATCTTGCGCACTCGCAGGCCTTGCTTTGGTTCAACGCAAATAAACTCAGCATGAATGTTGAAAAGACCCAACGACTGTTACTGACTTTAAAAAACCATGATCCTAATCACTTGAGTACAGCAGTACAATTTCTTGGCGTTTATATTGACCCAAAACTCACCTGGAACACTCATGTAAATAAAGTCGCAAGCAACCTCTCAAAAAATATTTATGCTTTATGTAGACTTTCTGGCCTAGTCACGAGAAATGTTTTACTTACTGCATACTTTGGTACTTGTGAATCCATCATCTCATATTCAATTTTAGTCTGGGGTAACACTTCTGTTGCAAAAGAAAAACTTTTTCGTTTTCAGAGAAAAGCTATAAGGATTGTGGGTGGCTTAAGTGAGAGGATTGTAGACATGTCTTTCTGGAATTGAAAATTTTAACATTACCGTGTTTATATATTTTAAATTGTCTAGTTTATGCTCGTGCTAATTTTAATTTTGTAATCATTCAGTGTGATGTACATGCACACAATACCAGGAACAAAAATGATATTAGAAAAAAAAATTTTTCTAATACTATTTTAGAATAATAACATTCTTGAACTAATTTTAATTTGAGAATGTGCTCATTCTGCAACAAGTGCAAGAATATTTATTCTTATACAAGTGATAGAATGACCACATGTGGCGCTATCTCATGGAAGTTGACGTAACCTTTAGCTATTGTATTTTTGATTAATGCATTATTCATTTAACTTATTAATTGTTGATATTAGTAATATTATAATTCAATCAACTAAATCATTCATATTTAGAACATTCTTTATGACATTTGATAACTAATTTTATTTATTATTACATTGCCTGAAAGCCATTGCCTAAAAGCGATAGGTACAAGACAGCGACTCAAAGTTTTAAATTAAAACAATTTTAATTGACGATAGTATTAGAAAAAGTATAGTCTGAAACTCGTCGGAATGAATACTTCACACTCGCCTTCGGCTCGTGTGACAAAATTCCACTCGGGCTGAATATTCTCATTCCGCACTCGTTGCAGAATATACTATATCGTTTGTCTAAAAGTGTCTGTAGTTTTGAGAGTAACGCTATTGTCTTTTTTAACAAACTACCACTGCATTTTAGAAACAAGTCGCCCAAATTTTTTAAAAATGTTGTCAAGATTTTTTTGATTTCCTCAGATTTTTACACTGTAGACGAATATTTAAACCGTGATTTAAGCACTCTTGCATAGAATTTTTATTGTCCTTTTAATCCATACTACAAATTTTGTTTTATTACTTAAAAAAAAACTGTACTTTACTGTTATTTTATTATATATGCTCTTGTTTTATTGGACGAATTGTAAGATGCTTGTACATTTTTAACATGAATAAATATATCTATCTATCTATTTATCTATCTATCTATCTATCTATCTATCTAATATATTGGATTGCAGTTTTTGACCAGTGAGAAGAGTGTCAAACCTTCAGAAGTTTTAGCCAAAAGCATCAAACACCACTTAAAGCTAGGTGGTTTGCTGTCAGGTTTGAGCACACATTGGTGCTGAATGTAATAACAGAACGGTGTTTCAAAAGGCTTATCAACAGTTGTCATATGCCCAGAGTCGAAATAGTCCTGCATGAAAGAGTGGTACTGAACGCGCAAATCGAGATCCCTGGAAAGTCGTCGCTCAAGCGATAACAGCCGACGATGAGCTCCTTGCCGAGAATCCGTGGTGAATTCTTAAGTATCAAATCGGAACGGTAAGGGCACAACAAACTTCCCAGTCACGTCGCGGGAGCAATGTGAAACAAAGAGTTGTTCGGCGTTCACTACAATGAAGGTTCGTGCAACGTGGCGCACAGAGCTGTTATGGTCGTACCCCGCGGCGGCAATGTTTAATTAATCTGCCCCATCAGTATCTAGCCAAAACTAGTATTGATTCGACCAGATCGTTAACGTCACCAATCCGCCGACCCGCGCCCAGAATTGAAGCAAAGACGTCCGCACCTAGCAACAAATCAACGGAAAGCGAGACGCTAAAAGTTGGATCGGCTAATTCAATATTAGCAAGATGTGGCCAAGATTGGCGGGTGAAATTAGTGCTCGGCATGTTACCACATATTTGAGGAAGGACCACTGCTTCGACTATTAAACGAGGTTCGTCCAAATGACGCGGTTGCAGTGTGCTCGTGACTCCGTGCGACGCGTCGGCGTGCATTTCAGTAAGACCATGAATTGTAAAAGCTAGTTAGTTTACGTCTCGAAAACCCTAGCCGATTAGCACATTTTTGCATTAGCAAATAAAGTTTGCCTGACTAGTACTGTCTAACAATACGCGAACAGGCGAAGCGTTACCTTGGGAGTCTATTCTGTCAACTATAGCAGTGGAAAACAAAACGGTAGAGCGACAAGGAGTGACGCTAGGGCAAGTGCGTCTTTCGTTGTCGGAGATGAATTCTTGTCGAGCGTACACACTCGACCGTTAATAAAATGTAGAAGAGAGTGATGATTTCGTTTGCAGGTTTTACAGGTAGACGACGAATTACAAGCTTTCAATTGGTGCTTATCACTCAAACAGTTTAAACACCAATCCCGTTCTTTCACTACCGTGAAGCGATTTGTAGGGGATTTTGCCAGGAAAGCTGGGCAACTGTAAATGAGATGGTCGCGTTGACACAACGGACACGACCTCTCCACCCGGATTTTAAACGCAGCACCTTGCCTCAAAGACGTGGCATAGTGTTGCGTAGGTGTAAAAGACGAGCGAGAACGCCTTTCCTGTCGGACCTTCATGAAGGAGACACTATCAAGCGCGTCGCATTGCTTTGTAACGAAATCAACCAAACTCTAGAAGGAAGGTGTTTTCTTTGAGTTCGCCGCGAGGTTAAAACGGGTAGCCGTGTCGACATTAATTCGTTTCAACAACATACTGAAAAGTATGAAATTCCATTGTTCAACCAAAAAACCGATGTTTTTCAGCGCGGCGATATTTTCCGTAAAAATGTTGATTAATGTAACGTGGAGGATTAATGTAACGATGACTGTTGGACGAGTTATCGAGCATGTTCCAATGCGAGGAAGCTAAGAGCCGCCTGTTGTCATAGCGCGAGATAAGAGACTCGTAAGCTGTAATATAGTTCTAGTTTGATTTGGGTATGCATTGATCTAACGAGAGCGGTGCCCCGTGAAGGCATGAGGTCAAAAAAATTTAATTACTCGATAGTCGACAGCCTACTGTTTTCATGAATGGTAAAGTTAAACATGTCGATGAACGTCTTCCATAACTTGATATCACCATCGAACTTAGGCAGTTCTAGCCAAGGGAGTTTCACCTGGGAGGTTGAGGCACCCTGGCCTCCGACCGCATCACCGGGATATCCCTCGGTGGGAGCCGTAAATAATTTGTATTCAACAGTCCTAATGTAATAATAATCAACATTAAACGCGTTCCTAATTCGGGTTTGCTCCGCCAAATCCGCGTTCTCTAGAGCGCAGAGAATGCTTAAGATCGTAACGTGATGGGTGTTAAAGTCTGCATTAGAATTTAGGGACAGCTTTAAAGCGTTAATTCACGATACAAAACTTCCAAAAATCGTTAAATTTTATTATTTAAAACTTTCTTTAACAAAAGATGCAGCTAGAATCATTTTGCTTGGAACCTCATTCAAGATAGGTTCGAAAACAAAATACTAATTATAAATAGTCATTTGCGCTTTCTTTTTGAATTGCCCTATTCACTAAGAATTATACACCGCGTTACGTAAATTAGTCGATAATGTTAAGAAGCAGGTATACTACAATCGTTGCAAGCGTTAGGAATACAAATTGAAAAGAATAATGTATTCTTAATGTACCTGATTAATTCAAAATTAGATAATCACACCAAAGGGGATTGGGAAACTGAAAACAAATCTGGGAAAATTTCAAATTGGGAAATTCTTGTAAAATTTATAGAACAGCGTTGTAATCTCTTACAAACGCTCCAATCAGTTAGTTGCACATCAAAAGGAAAATTGTGTATCTCGTACGTAACAACTAATCAAAGTCAAGAATGTCAATTTTGCAATGGAATACATCCTATATACAGATGTGAGAAATTTTTAAAATTAAATGTACAAAGGCGAAATGTCGAAATCAGCAAACTCCAATTATGTTTAAACTGTCTCAGATCAGACCACAAAGTTGGAACTTGCAAATCACGAACTTGTCGTTATTGTGATAGGAACGCAACTAATTCGCACTTAACTTCAAACTAAGAAGTAGTAGTTTCTGAAATTCCTCAAAGGGTTTCAAATCAATGCACACTAGTACATTGCAACCATCAGGTACTTCTATCAACAAAGGAAAATTTCACGAATTACGAGTACTACTTGACTCCGGAAGTCAAACGAATTTTATAAGCACTAAGGCATTCATTGAATAAGGCAAGCATTGAATCTTAAATCACAAAAAGTTCAATTTACTGTAGCAGGTTTACAAGGAACCACCACTAACATTCAAGAAGAGGTAATGGTCAAAATTAAATCCCGATTAAATGCGATTTTCAGCAACACTTTCATTTTACATTTTACCAAAGATCACAGAAAATTTACCATTAGTTTCATTAAATTCTGAACAATTAGAAATCCTACCAACCATCGTGTTGACAGATCCGTCATTTCAAATAAATAGCTTAATCGATTTGTTAATCGGTGCTGAATTATTTTTAGAGCTATGCATTGGAAAAATTGTGAAAAGGCGTCACGGTCCTGAATTTCAAAGAACTCACTTAGGGTGGATAGTTAGCGGTTCAACTAACCTTAATAAACAACCGTTACAATGGCAAACATGCCATTTAAACATATTGGAAACCCAAACTCATTTCTTTAGAAAAATGTTTTGCCAAAAATAACAATCTCAAAATCAAATACGTAGAATTTATGAACGATTATCTTAATCTAAATCATATGCAATCAATTCAAGAAGGGGAAATTATTGGAGAAGATTTTTATTTGCCACAATATCCTGTTTTAAAAGACTTTACAACTATAAGCATACGAGTTGTATTTGACGGTAGCGCAAAAACGAACACTGGTCAAAGTTCCAATGACATTTTATTAGTAGGTTCAACTTTACAACAAGATTTTTTGTCTGTTCTATTGAGATTTTGCATGCATCAATACACATTAATCGGTGACATTTCATAAATGTATCGACAGATTTGGATGAATCCATCAGATTACAATTATCAGCTTATTCTTTGGCGTCAATATTCAGAAGACGAACTTAAAACGTTTCAATTAAAAACAGTCACGTACGGAACTGCAAGTGCACCCTATTTAGCAATAAAAACATTACATCAAATAGCCATTGAACATGGTAACGATTTTCCTTTAGCAAAATCAGTAATTTTTAATTATTTTTACGTTGACGACGTTATCACTGGTACAGAAACCAAAGAAGTCGCGATACAAGTCCGGGAGGAATTAACAAATGTCTACGTAAAGGTGGACATCCATTACGAAAATGGGCATCAAATGAACTCTCAGTTTTACCACAAGTCAATTCAAGTAACGAAAAATGCCTGTTTAATTCAGACAAACAGGGCGAAACAAAAGCGTTAGGTTTAAATTGGAATTGTCATCAAGATAATTTAAAATACACTGTCACCATAAATGCTAATCAACGCGTCACAAAAAGAAGTATTCTGTCTACCATATCAAAGCTTTTTTATCCTTTAGGATTAATTTTGATCCTTTAGGACAAATATTAATAGCTTTTTGATCCTTTAGGATGGGACGAAAGTGTTCCTTCTGATATTCATACTACCTGGCAAATCCTAATTACAGAATTACCTCAGTTAAACGATCTTTGAATCGCTCGAAAGCTAACATCAAATACTCACCCATCGTCATTTCAAATTCAAGGTTTTTGTGACGCTTCACAAACCGCTTATGGAGCTAAATCGGTGGCCAAAAATATTGGCCAAAAACATGCCAAAAATAGCTAAATCGGTGCATCCACTTAATCTTCTAAAGTTGCAGACCGATTTTGACCAAATATAGAACATATGTTTCGTGTATACCCCAAGTGGTAAATGCTTTCAAAAAATCTGGAGTTTTTTTAAGGGTTGACTTTTTACTAAGGGTTGAAGGGTCAAAAAGCTGTAAAAATGCATAATTTGTAAAGTGAATACCTGCCAGGAGGAACATTTTATTTGAACCAAATTTGGCATACATATTAGGAATACATTGAAGACAATACTGGTAAAAGTTTCATCCTCTAAAAATGCCCTTGTGACCTGTTGGCTCTTTAACTAATTGTTCAAAAATTGACGGTGTTTTGATTCGTATATGTCAGCATAACCTACCATTTTCCATCAGTAATTTTATATATATTTACATAATGAAAGATTCAAAATAATTTACGACCCTAACTACACACCCCCACTCATATGGATCGAGTCATATGGATCGAATTTTTTTTGATATTAGATTTCTACCATACATTCAAAACAGATTTACGAATAATCTAATTAAAAATATTATGCAACCCTTATTTTACAACATCAACCCTTAATATACGCTTTACTGTCAAAATGCTCGGACTTCATTCAAATTTGGATTCCAGTAGTAATTTTAACATATTTAACTTATGATTATTACTTCTCTCGTAGAGGAAGTATTGTATTCATGAAAAAAAAAAATTCTCCAAATTTCACTTTTATCTACTTTATAAAATGCGTAGATTACGAAAATCATATTCACTAATTTCCGTCTGTCGGTCTGTCTGTCTGTCGGTCTGTTCGTTTATTTAAACCGCTGTATTTCGGAATCTACTGACCCGATTAAAGCAAAATTTGCGTACTTTTTTTCTACCCGCCCATTGATTAGGTCAAAGAAAAAAAAGTTAGGAAATTCTCAAGGACCTGCGCATTATTGGCCAAAAACATGCCAAAAACAGCAAAATCGGTGCATCCACTTAATCTTCTAAAGTTGCAGACCGATTTTGACCAAATATTGAATATATGTTTCGTGTATACCCCTAGTGGTGAATGCTTTAAAAAAATCTGGAGTTTTTTCAAGGGTTGATTTTTTATTAAGGGTTGAAAGGTCAAAAAGTTGTAAAAATGCATAATTTGTAACGTGAATACCTGCCAGGAGGAACATTTTATATGAACCAAATTTGCCATACATATTAGGAATACATTGAAGAAAATGCTGGTAAAAGTTTCATTCCCTAAAAATAAGCCCTTGTGACCTGTTGGTTCTTTAAATTAATTGTTCAAAAATTGACAGTGTTTTGATTCGTGTATGTCAGCCTAACCCACCATTTTCCATCAGTAATATTATATATGTTCACATAATGAGTGACTAAAAATAATTTACGATCCTAACTACACACCCCCACCCCCCAAATATACAGTTTGAGTCATATGGATCGGATTTTCTTCATATTAGATTTCTACTATACATTTAAAACAGATTGACGAATAATCTAATTATAAATAATATGCGACCCTTATTTTACAACTTCAACCCTTAACATACTCTTTACAGTCAAAATTCTCGGATTTCTTTCAAATTTGGTAGTAGTAATTTTAACTTATCTAACTTATCATTACTTAGTTAATTTAATTGAAATTAGGCTAGACCTACATTTTACAATTGTAACCCTAATACACCCCTCATAGTTAGAATTGTCAGATTTATTTAAATTTTAGTATATCAACGAGAGAAGTACTGTGGAATCTCATTTCCAGCGAATTTTTTAATTAAATTGAAATTAGGCTAGAATCCACATATTACAATTGTAACCCTTAATGCACCCCTTGCAGTTTGATTTGTCAGATTTCTTTCAAATTAGTTTTCTAATGATAAATTGATATATAATTTCAACTAGTTTATTCAAAAGTAGGCTAGAATCTTCAATTCATGTTTTTAACCCTTAACGCACTCCTTATACTAATACTGCTAGGATTTAATTCAAACTTTAATTTAAATTGGTAATTTTAAATCTTGCTTCAAATAATTTCATTAAAATAGAGTACCTGCAACACATTTTTCACTTTTTAAACTCTTCATAGACACGTTTCCACTTTATCGCTTAGATTTCTTTCAAATTTGGTTTCTAGTTAAAATTTAAAAAACCTTTTTAAATAACCCGAAAAAAAAATTCAACAAAAGATGTCTCAAAATTCTAAAAATTTTATTAAAAATTATAACATAGCAACGAGAGAAGTACTGTGGAATCTCATTTCCAGCAATTTTTTTTCCAAATATCATTTTTTTCTACTTTATAGAATGCGTAGATTACGAAAATCATATTCACTAATTTCCGTCTGTCGGTCTGTTCGTTTCTTTAAACCGCTATATTTCGGAATCAACTGACTCGATTAAAACAAAATTTGCGTCCTTTTTTTCTACCTGCCCATTGATTATGTCAAACAAAAAAAGTTAGGAAATTCTCACGGACCTGCGCATTATTGGCCAAAAACAGCAAAATCGGTGCATCCACTTAATCTTCTAAAGTTGCAGACCGATTTTGACCAAATATTGAACATATGTTTTGTGTATACCACAAGTGGTGAATTCTTTCAAAAAATCTGGAGTTTTTTAAGGGTTAGCTTTTCATTAAGGGTTGAAGGGTCAAAAAGTTGTAAAAATGCATAATTTGTAACGTGAATACCTACCAGGAGGAACATTTTATTTAAACCAAATTTGGCACACATACTAGGAATACATTGAAGAAAATGCTGATAAAAGTTTCATTCCCTAAAAATAAGCCCTTGTAAACGTTGGTTCTTTAAATTAATTGTTCAAAAACTGACGGTGTTTTGATTCGTATATGTCAGCATAACCCACCATTTTCCATCAGTAATTTTATATATATATTTACATAATGAGTTATTAAAAATAATTTAGGACCCTAGCTACACCCCCTCCCCCAAATATACAGTTTGAGTCTATGGATCGGATTTTTTTTAATATTGGATTTCTACTATACATTCAAAACAGATTTACGAATAATCTAATTAAAAATATTATTCGACCTTTATTTTACAACATGAACCCTTAATATACCCTTTACAGTCTAAATGCTTGGATTTCTTTCAAATTTGGATTCCAGTAGTAATTTTAACTTATTTAACTTATCATTATTTTTTAATTAAATGGAAATTAGACTAGAACCCACATATCACAATTGTAACCCTTAATGCACCCCTTACAGTTTGATTTGTCAGATTTCTTTCAAATTAGTTTTCTAATAATAAATTGATATATAATTTCAATTAGTTTATTCAAAAATAACACACTTCTTACACTAATAGAGCCAGGGTTCACTTCAAACTTTGATTTAAATTGGTAATTTTAAATCTTGCTTCAAATAGTTTCATTAAAATAGAGTACCTGCAACACATTTTTCACTTTTTCATCTCTTCATACACACGTTTCAACTTTATGGCTTAGATTTGTTTCAAATTTGGTTTCTAGTTGAAATTTAAAAAGCCTTTTTAAATAACCCGAAAAAAAAAAATTTATAAGTCAAATTATTGCACAATTTATGTCCACAATTTATCCATCGTCGTCGCCTCTATGTGTATTACATCACATCTTTTTATAATAAGCCTTTATTGCTACAGCGTCACTCACAACTTACGCCGACGGTATGGTATTGAAACGAATTATGTTTAAAATTCTTATCTCTGGCTCACTTGCTTCTCGAACGCCCCCATGCAAAATGTCAAATTAATAATTTTTCTTGCTATTTTATTTGAAATTAAAGTGAGGTTAGAGTAGTTTTAAATATTCAAATACACTTATCAATTCAAACAATGGAATCAGCATGTGAAATTCAAGTTTATTAGATAGTTATTAGATCTAATCTAATAGCCTCATGTGAAATTAGTGATACTAGCACACCACCAACATCAAACAAACAGCATACATATATGCATAGAAAAAATATTATTTCCTACTCGAAGTGAAATACGTTTTTTTCGTTTGTAATATTCACTCACGGAAAAAACAGTATTTTCATTTCTTGCACTTCTTGGTGCAAACTATACTATTTTCTGCTAGTGTGTCACAATGACAGCATTATGAGAATCAATTTTAATGTCAAAATGACATGCATTTCGAGATCCAGGACTGTAATGAATTTCATTATTTAAAATTTACCGTACAAATCATCCGAACCAAAATATTCTTCAAACTCCTATTTTATTGGTTGCTAGCGAGGTTGCTACGGAATTGCTAAAGAATACGCACTTGATTCTTTACCATCGAAATTTTTCAAAATAAAATACTCCTTTATTTTGAAATTCGTCTTTAATTTAACATTTAAAGGCAGATCATCAAGTAAATCTTCCAATTGTATGCGTAAAAAATTTAAATAATCTGCGGACTTTAAACGTGCTGGAAATTCAATTGTTCCAACAAATCTGTTCGCACCAAAACACTAGCAGATAAAATTTTGTGTGTTATTCGGATCGTAATCAATCATTATGGTCCATGTCGTGTTATCAGACTCGGCTACCGCCTCGTCTGATACAGAACGCTAACAAGAAATTTATTTTACATTGAATTTTTTATACCATATTATAGTGCATTACTGGTTGCAAACACTCGACTATGGAAGCCCTACGTGAATACTTAGTAACTAGGTTAATAGAATTATTGAAACAGCACTGTTTAGTTGGAAAAATAAGTATAATGTTATTTTATCACACCAGAAGCGATGCTTTTTAATTCTTATTTGAAGAATTGGTCGCCCTGGAAAATGATACTAATACAAGTGTTTGTAGAATTGATCCCCAATCTGTAGTGCACCGCATTGTAAAAGAACAGTTATTGCACACATTTCATGTTCAAAAATGCCAACAACTTTTGCCAATTGATCCAGAACAGCGCCTAAATTCGCCCAGCGCGAGTGGGCCAATGGTCAACATTTCGCAAACCTGGACTTTTGGATCTTTGTTTTAATGACCGATAAATCAAATTTTAATAGGGCATTGTCACGGCCTTGAAAAGTTGAGGGCAAGCTACACTTTTTGACACTGTTACCATGAGCGTACTACTAAAATGATATTTAAAGGTTTCATTATTTCAAAAATTATTATAATACACTGTATTAGTGATGACGTAGTATCGGTTTTTTGTTGGAGTAAAACTGACTATTGAGTCAAACAAATAACTGTCAATAGGAAGTGTCAATAGTATCAACCTACATAGAACATCCATATTGATGTTTTAAAAGGGTTTATGTTTAGTTTAAAGATGTCTACTTGCTAAATTGGCATAAGATAAGTAAATCAATTGCTATTGATTATTTTGTTAATGCTTTTATTCTCGTTTTTATTTTTTATTTTAATTCGTCGACCCATTCGACCTAGGTTGATTTTAGATCTAGTTGTTGGTTTGACCCAGAAGTAAGATTCACTTCAATAAAAAATACGTCACACTAATGCAGCGCATTGTTTGATATATAATATATAAATCCATCAATTTAATTATAATGGATTTTTAACATTCTTTACATTTAAAACGTAGCTTAAAACTTGTCAACAAAACATTACTAACCTCAAAATCGAGTCTGATTAAACACTAATTTAAACACAACAAAACACAATATAACACTTAAAATAATAAACTATATATAACTAAACTAAAATATTGTCATCTATTCAAATCTATATAAACGTTAATTGTAGGATAAAAATCACCGGGATAATTGTTAGTAAAACCTTAGCGTACTAAGGCTTGCGCACTCTCAGCTTGCCCTCAACTTTTCAAGGCCGTGACAATGCCCTATAGAACTAGCATTATAAATTTCCATAATAATCACATGCATTTAAAGAAAATTGTTTCCAAAATCAATTCTCAATTAATGTTTTGGTGCGAACAGATTTGTTGGAACAATTGAATTTCCAGCACGTTTAAAGGCCGCAGATTATTTAAATTTTCTACGCGTACAATTGGAAGATTTACTTGATGATCTACCTTTAAATGTTTACCAACGCATGTGGTTTATGCACGACTGGGCTCCACCTCATTTTGGTAGACTTGAATGAAACATTTCTAGAACGATGGATTGAACTAGTACTGGATGCACCACAGAACTGGCTACCGCGATCACCAGGTTTAAATCCATTAGATTTCTCGATTCTCGGGGGGGACAATTAAAACAAAAGTCTATGCAACACCAGTAAATACAAAAGACGAATTATGGATTAGAATTTTACACGCTGCAAATGAGTTGCGAGCAAATGTATCGTTAGAACGTATAACATTTTCTCTATTAAAACGTATTCGGTTATGTATTAGAGAAGGTGGTGGTCACTTTGAACATTTGTTGAAAGCGCAAATGTGATGTTTGTGAAGACAAAAATTGATGTCAATTCCATAAAAAAGAATTCTATAAAAATGGCCAATTCTTCCGCCTTTATTATTTATTTTATTATTATTATTTTCTTGTTGTGCATTTATTTCTAAAACATTTCTATATTATACGTATTTTATTTCTTTATTTAGCAATTAGTTAGTAAAATGATAGTCGTTATACACACCCGTGTATAATCAGTAAATGACAGTTTGACAATTAACATTATACACGGGCGTGTATAATGAAATGTCATTTAAGAGTAAAGTAAAGTAGAGGCAGAACAATACTTTAGATTTTATACCTATACAAACAACTTTACGAAGGGTTTAACACTTTCTGCAAGGTGCAAGAAGTATTGCAAGGATTTTGTACAGGTTTTGCAGACTGCAACATCGTTTTAAACATCACAATCCCGAATCAGAACAAATTTTTGCAGTACTGTTGACGTTTAATATTTTGCTGTCAAATCAGTTATAGCATCGACAAAAGAGTAGAGATGAAAAAGATAAGTAGCGTGTAGAAATTACACTGGTAGTGTAATATAATTTTTATAAAAATAATCATATAAGGGCCAACAAAGTGTGGATAAAGTTTAGTATTGTACTCGCATATAATGGCAATTATTCCCTTAGGTAATTTGCGACACTCGCCTGCGGCTTGTGTCGCAAACTTTACCTGCGTTAATAATTGCTATCATTATATGCATGTTTAATAAGATATATTATTACAAAAAAAAAACTTTATAAACAAAACGAGTGATTTTGGTCACAATACGGAACTGGTGGTCCCAATGAAAAACAAAGTGACGCACTAGAACGCACTAGATCATCAAAGCGTTGGGTGTCCATGAGGATTTCCCCTCCTTGCAAAAAAAAGGTGTCGATCTAGTACTTTCAGTGTCCGGAAGTAAAAGGTTAAAAAGTTATCAATTAATGAATATTTCTATGTAAAGTCAATGTAAAACGCTTTTCTAACCTAACCTAATTTTTTATGAAAATGTTTAAAAATGTATACACAAGTGGATTTAACTGTAAAAAAAATTATTTTGAAAAATTATTTTTTTTAATAGCATTTTATAAGATAACCGAAATCGTATGTAATGTATAACATAACCCCTGCGCAAGGATTACAGCCAAAATAATAAATGACATAATCCCTGCGTAAAGATTACAGATAAAGTACTGAATAATAAGTTTATTTATTATTACATTAAAGTATGTTTAAATGTAAAAAGAAATTTTAAGAAAAGAAAGAACAACGCAAAGATGTATGAAATATCGCGTGATTTCCCGACCAAATAGGTACCACTTGATGCGCTAAAATTGTGCGTATGCCTGCGTTAGCACGGTGATTACATATAATTAGCATTGCAAGTCAATATAATTGCGAATATTCTGTAGTAAAGCTTTACATTAACATAAAATTTAAATATTGAAATGTTAATTATTTTTCAACCGTTTGCTTCCTGACGAAAAATCTAGTGATACTCACTCAACTTAGTTCAAAGAGTAAAATCCCAATATGAAAAGAGCGTAGCTATAAGTACGTTGTATCCACTAAACCGTATGTGAGCCTATATTTTTTTTTATTTATCGTGTACCCGTATTTTTTTTTGATAAATTGATATTAAAAGCTTTATTAGAATTTTGATTTTTTTGACCGTGGACACTCTAAGAAGGAGCACTGCTGCAAAAAATAGTTGCGCGCTCGAGCTAAGCCCAGCCCACACATGGTTGGAACATTTACTAGCATTTATTCCTATTTTAGGGATATTTTTTACCAGTGGCGTAACTTGCAATAACTTTTTATTACACTAATGTGATTTTTAATTTAATTTATCATTTCAGAACATTCTAATAAATGTGTTTTTATTTTATAAAAATATACATTTTATAGAATAGAATAGAATAGAATAAATTTATTTGTCTTTAAAGCAAAATATACAATTTCATAGACACGTCAAAGTAACATACATACATAAAGAAATACAGTAATTGCAAACAAACTACAAACTAAAACATTACATACTACAAATTAAAATTGTGTGCAAAGAATTCATTAATTGAGTAAAAAGGATTATTTATTAGTAACCTTTTTAATAGGCTCTTAAAACTGTTATCGTTCGTAGAAGATAATAGAAGAGTTTTTGGGAGATGGCTATAGACTTTTACTCCAATTATGAGAGGCCCGTTTGCCCTAATTTTTAGACTGTGTTTTGGAATAACAAGGTTCATTCTGTGTCTGGTTTGGTAGGTGTGGTAATCACCATTGGTATTAAATAAGTGTTTATTTGGATTCACAAAGCACGATATTTCAAACAGAAATAAATTAACTACTGTGAGAATTTCAAATTTTTGAAAAAGAGGTTTACATTGTGTTGTATATGAAACTCCAGCCATACATCTGATTAGCCTTTTCTGAGATACTAAAACTCTCTCAATACCACTACTAGAGGATCCCCAAAATAGTATTCCATAACTTAGCCTAGACTGAATTTCTGAGAAATATGCGCTCCTCAGAGATGTTGGATCTAGTACTCCTTTTAAACTACGAATTAGATAATTTTTACTATTAATTGTGGTACAGAGTTTTGAGCAGTGTAAGTTCCAGCCAAGAGTGTCTTCCAAGTGTAGTCCCAGGAACCTAGTGCTATTTACTCCAACAAGTAGATTATGGTTTAGATGTAAATTGAAATTGTTGGTTATCGCTTTATGTTGGTTGTGGAAAACTAAATAGTTTGTTTTTGATATGTTAAAATGCAGCCTATTACCATTAAACCAGTTGCTTAGAACTTTCAGTATTTGATTTGCTTGGTCTTCCAAATTTGAGTTATCTACAGTTGATACGAGAATAGAGGTATCATCGGCATATATTGTTACTTGACAGTTTTCCAAAAAATATGGCAAATCATTGATATATAGAATAAATAGCACTGGTCCTAAAACCGATCCCTGAGGGACACCCATACTAACATTTATTTTGTCTGATAAGAAATCTTTTTTTGATCCGTCTACTTCTCTGTTTATTTTAACACATTGTTGCCTATTACTCAGGTATGAGGCAAACCACCGAGCCGGCAATCCCCTAATACCATAATTTTCCAATTTTTTTAACAAAAATTCGTGATTAACACAGTCAAATGCTCTACTCAAATCACAAAAAATACCAATGGGTAACAGTTTTGATTCAAGTTTCTCAAGGACATTTTTGTGAAATTCTAATATTGCTGAATTTGTGTTTCTATTTGGACGGAACCCATGCTGAGCTTTGGATAATATGTTATATTTATTTAAGTAAGGTTGCAGTCGATATAACACTGCATATTCCAAATTTTTTGAAAAATTAGATAACAGAGATACCGGCCGGTAGTTGCTCATATCCTTTTTATCGTTTTTTTTTATGAATAGGGATGATGATAGCAATTTTAAATATATCGGGAAAAACTCCCTGGCTCAAAGATGCATTAATCAGATGTGCTACTGGTGTAATTAATACTGATTTAAACAATTTAATAAATTTTGCAGAAAATCCACAAACGCCTATAGAAGATTTTGCTTTGAGCTTATCAAACAGAACATTGACTTCAGTTTCTGTCAGTGGTTCCAAATACATACTATTATGAATTTTTAAACTGTCCGGAAACTCATTATAAATTTGTGGAATAGTTTGTGCTATCTTAAGAGGTGCTTCTTTAAAAAACAAGTTAAATTTTTCTGCTACACTTTTTGGATGGATAACCGACTGACCATCAACAATTAGCTCTTTTGTTTCATCCTTTAAACAATTATCTTTCATTGATTTCACAAGATTCCACATTGTTTTTGTTTTATTATTTGATTTGTTTATCAAGTTGGAAAAGTGCTCTCTCTTTGACTGTGCCAGCATCTTTCTATAAACTTTTTTCCTGCCTATGTATAAGTCTCTAAGTGTCGGATATTTTTTTTGTAAAATAAATAAGTCTTTTAGATCTGTGCTAGCTTTAGCAATGACTGGGCTATTAGTCCAACTTTTATTAGATATTTTCGTTATGTTTCTAAAAGGAAAGCATATGTCAAAATAATAAAATAAAATTTCCAGAAAACAAGTTACTTTATCATCTACCTTATTAGTTTCAAACATATCTATCCATTGCTCATTTTTCAGCCAATTATTAAATTTATTTTGATTTTCTACATTAAAATTTCGTTTTTCTATTTTTGGGAAAAATCTTTTAGACGACTCGTTTAATTTAACTGAAAGAGTTAGCACTTTGTGATCCGATAAATGCGTATCTCGCGTTCCGCTTAATCTGCACATATGATCAAAGTTTGTAAAGATATTATCAATAGTTGTAGCTGTATTAAGTGTGACCCGAGTAGGTTCACTAATTGTTGGTGACAAGTTGAAGGCATCTAGTACGTCCAAAAAAACTCTACTTTCTACCGATTGTTCGGAGATATTTATGTTAAAGTCACCGCATAGAAAAATAGGAGTACCTACTTTGAAAAATCTATGCAGTGTATCTGCCAGATTTACAATGAAGTTGTTAAAGTTGCCGCTAGGTGAACGATATATGCTAAAAATATAGCAGGACGTTTGCTTTGATTCACAAAATATTCCACAAATTTCAAAATCCTTTTCAATACAGTATTCTGTCAAATTTAAGGACTTGAAACTGAAATCAATATTTAAATTTTTCCTAATCCATATTCCTGTACCACCATGTTTAAAAGATCTTCTGCAATAAAAGTCTACCAGCAGATAATTTACGAAATTCATGCTTACCAGCTGATCGTTTGATAACCAGACCTCACTAAGACACAGAATGCTTGTATTCAGTTCCTCTAGGAGAACTTCTAGTTCAGTGATTTTATTATTTAAGCAGCAAATATTGAGACAAGTTAAATTTATTAAATTATTTTTTGTTCCCGTTATTTTTTGGTTTCTTGAAGCCTTTTTTTCTGAAAAAAATCAGACTTAGAATTATTAAAATTGTATCTACGAACCACAACATTTTTAGGCCAAAATTCAGGATTGGAAACTATTTCTAGTTTATTGAAGTCAAAACTTATTTTAAAAGCACAAGTAGTTGCAGTATTTTGTAACTCTTCAATATGGAATTTCACATTGGGACATTTTTTCTTCAGGTGGTCATCCACGTCTTCAATTGTTGTTCCTTGGCGAGTGCGTCCAACATACAGCCAAGCTTTTTTGGCCATTCCATTGAAACCACTGTCTTCTACGTCCGTACCAACTGTTTCTAAGGGTTTTCTGCGTGGTGTGCGCTTCTTTACAGATGTATATTCATCTTCATTTGAACTGCTTGCTGGCTTCTTTGGGGATTGAGATTGAATTAATTCCAAGTCATCAGCTGTTTTTGTTTGTTTGGTTTCGAACGATTTAGCATTTTTTGCTTTCGAATTTTTTTGTGTGTTAGAGTACGAGCTCGCTATATGTAGTGATGACATTGGCTTATCTATCAATGGTGTTGACTTGTCCTTAGTTTTTTCTTTCGTTGATGAAGCATGAATCTTGTTCAGCAATATAATTTGTTCATTTAATAATCGAATTCTGTCTTCTAAATTCTCAATTATAATGTCTTTTTGCGTTACCAGTTTTTTTAAGTAGAATATTTCCACATTACTTGAGTTTGAGGTAGTACTCATTCCAGGAACTGAGTTGAAATCAGTTTCACTTTCACAATCAATTTCGTCACAACATATAATTGTCTTATCGTTAATGAATTTCACGTTTTTTAAAAGTTTAACACAGCTACCATGACTCACTGTATCGCATTTGTTGCACTTTAAGCCACTTTGGGCAATACTTTTGCACCGGCGACAAGGATTTTGAGGAGCACTTTCTTTAGGATCTTTGCCGCCCGCCATTGCAAAGAGATTTTTTTATATATAAACATTCATAAAAATATACATAGTTTTGTACATTTTATTAAAAAAATATGCAAAACACTATTACAAAATTTGCAAACATTACATTTATTAAACAATTTACATTTTAAAAACAATATTATTATATAGATAAGACGATGAAGAGTTGTCGGAACTTTAATCGTCTACTTCAGAGTCATACTCAATGTCTTCGACAGACGACCCAGTGTTAACTGTGATGATAAACCTTTCTAAGACTCAAGACTAATTTAGATTAAGGGCCCTGCCTTATTTTGTAAGCATTAAATTTTTTAAAAAGCTGAATAAATCAACTAAAAGAAAGCAACCGAGTTTGCAATGTGTTTGTTCGAGTGTTCGTGTGTTTAATAAAATTTGAAGTTCAACTGAATAGAATCAACGGAATAATATGCTTGTAGTTGGTTATAATAAGAATTAAATAATAATTGTATACTCGGTAATAAAATAGATAGATGTAAATTTAATTCTCTTGTAAAACAACCACAATAACAAACACAGTTCAATGACCACGCACTGCACAACAACATTGGCTAAAAGTATGGTTAAGAACGATGACAATTAGGAACACCTCTACAACCTTTTAAAATTTAAAAATGGACTTGGTCCAAACCAAGCTTGGATTGTGCACATCCCCCACCGGGGTCCCTTTTATAAAGTGGCAGCAGTCTACTATATTCAAAACATATTTCTAAAAAAATAAATCAAAAATTATTTCGATTAATTGAATAATTAATGCGATGTGAGTATTTTTTGTACATCCTGTAATAAATAGTATATTTGGACCTCCATTTCCTCGCAACGCTTCAGCCCGACTAACAAGTGCAGATTTCTTTGTTTAGTAAATGCAATTTAACTATGCAGCCATAATTTATTTTCTTTTTAAATGTGGTTTTATTATTAATTTTATTAATCATCGTTTTATTATTTTGCATACAACACTATTTGAAAAGTTTAAGTTCATAATTCTATAAATAACTGAGAAAACATGATGCTTTCTTTCATTTATTTAAAAAAAAACTCTCTTAACACTTTGATTCAAATTGTTAAATATGTGATACACAAAACCATAATTTGTGTTTAAAAGTTGGAGTCATTAAAAGAAATATTTTTCAAGAAATGGAAAATTAAAACCAGTGGTATAGAATGTGCTAAAAATGCATACTTTTTTAAATACATACAACAAAACAACAAACATACTACATACATTCTACATTACTACAAGACAAACTACGTTGAAATTATAAAAAACATTGGGTATATGCACAACACATTGATTTTACACATACTTTTTAATGATTAAAATATGGCAAGTACTTGAAAAATATCATACTTCAAAAAGTAGAGTCAAAACTTTTACCCCGATAGTACATAAATGATTTTAATACTCGTACTACTCTGCTACCAAATTAATATCATAAGTTTTGCTATAAATACTTGATGATTGTTTCTTTTCAGTTTGCTTGTTTAAAAATAATCATTTAACGTAAAACTAAATCATGGCAGTAAAAAGCCATTAAACATTGAGTCAAACATTGTGATATGAAAACAAATTATTTTCTAACGCAGTTCATTAGTATATTCGTCGAGTTTTATCAGTAGAAAAGTTTATTACAATTCCATTTCTTGGCAGATCATGTTTAATAGCAATTAACGTACAATTAAAAGAGGAAATGTCACAAATCAATATAAATGTATGAAAAATAATACAATTACAAATAATTTTGAAGAGAATTCAATGAATTCAGCCGCTGCAACGTTTCCATTTTAGTGCAATGATGCATTATATCCGAGAATATATCATTTATCTATCACCAAATTGAATAATTTCACATGTAATTGTAGTATTCATTCAGTATTCTTTAAGTTGTTATCCTGTTCTCGATGTACGAGTATATTCTTTTATTGTTACCAGACGACTAATGAGATGAAAACTTGAATCGAGTAAAAGGAGTTATATGGATAAGTAGAAATATAATCATGATTTAATACAAGCAAATATTATTATCGTAATTTATTACTGTAAAAAGTTCCAACAAAGACGTTTGAATGTTTGAACTTCGAAACAATAATACTACATAACACGATTTAGTATAATAATTATGCAAAACTCATAAGTGGCTTTAGGACACATATCAGTCTAAATAGCGCACTTTTCCTACCACATATAATTCAGACAACAGTTTAATGAAAAGTCTCGTCGTGTTGCAGCTGGGGAAGCGTTCCCATGACGACGCTGCAGCCGGGTTTGCTCGGTCTGGGGCAACTGTTGGGGTTTGGGGGTGGCTTTGCAATGGGGTGGTTCCGTCTGCTACTGCTGCTGCTCCTGCCACTGCTATACGTATTCCTGCTGTCGTTGCCCCTTTCTACTATATCCATACACGATTTCCATTCTAATCAAACCAACAACGGATTGAAAATGTATTTTCACCACCAACAAAACAGATAGTGGATAAAATACAAAAGAACCCCTTAAAGTTTCTATTAAAAATTTGGGGATGCCAAATGAGAAATTTCTCAATAATAAGTAGTACAAGTTAACTATGGATTTTAATAATACCTTTGCGTTACCTTCAATTGTTAAATTAATGAAAAGTAATTATCTGTGCATAAGTTCTAACGTCGCAAACATTTCTTGATTATAGTATATTTTTATTTTTATTTCAATCTCTATACATAATACTCAACTAGCTATACATAATTATATAATTAACAATATACATATTTTATTCCAAACGAGTGTATGAAAGACATCGCTTATACTGTCTATTTAGCTTAAAATTGCTGTTTAGCATAATTTGACGGGCTGAACTTTGAATCTATTAGATCAGTGCAAAAACATCACAGAAGAAAATACTAACAATTGCCGATAATGAGTTTTAATAACTTCCTGAAATTTATAATCGACGATAATAAGAACGAAAACATAAACCTTAATATATGATAAGAAACGTGATTAATCATATTTTTTAAAATTCTTACAAGTACATTACTTAGCTATTAAAATTAATTTCTAATTTGAATGTATACTACAATAGAAAAAAAATGATTATATAACTTATTCTGACAATGGGTTTTAATTCATAATAAATGCGTGTACTTAGAACCGCAAATTATTCCAAAATAGATCTTTCATTTCAACATTTACATAACACATAAAACTTGTAATAGTCCATCAAATTAAACGAATTTTCTGGTATGATGAGAAGGAATGTGGAGTGGAGTCCTGCCATGACGGACCGCTCACACGAAAGCTGATGATAAGAAGGGATACAATACAACAGATGACGGTATACACAGCAATTGCGAAAAGAGTGTTTGGCACCGCTTACATATATAAATACAGGGTGTTTCCGAAATAAATGCATTACATTTAACCATTAATAGAAATCGTCGAGAGCTACAACATTTCTTAATAACATTTTGTTGTATATCCTAAAAATATTGTAATACAATTCTTAGGGCGGTTTACACAAATTTCATTACCCGGCAAGTATTGGCAATTTCATTACCCATATAACCATGATCTGCAGCATGTTTTTATGATCTAAGCCCGCCAATGAAAACCTTAGCCAACACCAATAAGTAGATAGATTCCATTTTTAAATTTAAATTTAATAATTAAATTACCTAATGCATTTTGACAACATCTAATAATTTGTATTTGAAAGTTGTTACAATTTCGCAAAAAGCCTATCTTTTTGAATATCGAATACACGGACAGTTTTAATTCATAGTGAAGCTAAGAATAATATAGCCCAACCTTTTAAACAACCTTTTTAAACAACGTGCTGTTTTAATTACTGGATGATTTACCATTAGAAATTTGTGCAGGCATGTGGTACCTTCAAGATGATGCGTTTGTCATAATGCACATATTGCAAGAAACTTGCTAATCGAAAATTTTCCTGCACGATGGATAGGACGGAACGGCCCGGTGGCGTGGCCTACCAGATCGCCAGACTTAAATTCGTGTTTCTTTCTTGGGGGTTCATGATAAACTTAGTGTACGCAGCTCGACACAATCGAAGTATTGCGAGAACGGGTTAGAAAGAGTGAAACATTAATTTCATCTCGACGTATAGTGGTACCTATTCTGTTATGACCTGTGGGTTCTCAGCTGATTCCGCCTGAACCAAATCAAATGAAGGCCAATATCTTCCAAGCAGCAGCAACACGCTAATACAAAAATAAGAGATTATGTTCAAGTAACTTCAAAATGGCATGTAACTTCAAATGCATACGTGCATGTAACTTCTCTGTCATTTAAAGTCAAATTCAAAATCACTCAGAACTGTATAGTTGACTAAATAAGTAGAGAAAGTAGCCATCGAGATTATTAATATCGATTAAAAAAGAAATACTGTGTCGTGATTGGTCCACTTAAAGCCCTTATAACTCAAATACTATTGAAGCCTAAAACTTTATTTTAACGATAAAAATCTTTTAAAAAATATGCGAAATTTGCAGTTTTATATATAGTTAGTGACTCAAACTGACGATTTAGTGTAACATTCTGAGTGATTAAAAATGCCTCGTGCTAAACGTACGTGGGCAAAGAAGTTAAGGTGACGTCGTGACTGTTGATGATGTTAGATACCTACCTTACAGTAGGTATCATATATATCATATATATACAGCATTAGGCTTAAGACTTTATAATTTATTAATATAAATATATACTTACCTTTAGATATAAATGATTACTTCCACATTTCTTTTAATTTCTTGATGCACATTAGCTATTGCTAGAGTTGAACAATGGTATCATAGATAATCTTTATCAAGGTATATTATTGGTATTTTAGTGAAACTATTTATTGTTAGATTAATTACTGTGCTATTATTCACACTTTTGCTGCAAATTTAGGTATATTTGTTATCACGGAAGTGATGATTGCTATTACAAACAATTTTTTACATGCAATGCAATCAAATAAATACTTTAAAGCCATATTTTATCATTTTCAATATAAAACTGCTCCGAGTACGGCCCTGTACAAAGCGACACCAGAGAAAAGCAAAATTTTGTAAACAAAGTGGAAAGCAACTGAATAAAAAGCGAGAATGATGTGGAAGTAGCAATTTATTTACTAAGTATTAAGTGTGGAAGAAAGGAAAGTTAGGAAAAGCAAGTGGGCGAGTGGAGAAAAAAACAGCGGCAAATTTCGCACGTTGCAAAGGAAAGGAGCTGCAACTAATAATACACGTTTGGTGTTAACTGAAGAGAGGAAAAAGAACGTTCTGAGGAATGAAAGTGTGTCGTATGCAATGAAGAGAGCAACAAGAAGCAGAAAATATTAAAAGGAAGAGAGAAGCTAGTCAAGAGAAAAGAATTGTAGAAAAGAAAACCAAAAGAAATAAATTGCGTGAAGAAAAAGAAGTTGTCAAAAATCAAAGCAAGTGAGAGAAAAAAAAGATAAAGAAAAAATGGAGGAATTGATGGAGAAGTTGGTGTCAAGTGGGAATGGGAAGGAAAAAAAGATAACGACATGCATGAATGGGGTTGAAACTTTAAATGTGAGAAAGAATAACATATAAAAACAGATAAAAGAAATGAAAGAAGAAAGCGTGATGCTGAAGCAGAAAATAGAAAAGTGGGACAAAAGATGAGAGACAAACAACAAAAGACAAAACAGTTAACCGAGAGGGGAAAGTTTTAATGGAGATGATGGAAGAAAATGGGTGGATTATGCTGAATGAATGCAGGAATGTGGACAAAAAACGGGAACTTACCTACATCGGGACATAGTAAATGAAAGGGGATGGAACGAAATGTAAGATTTTAGAATGAGGCATAGTGTTAAATCAGATCACCAACCACTCGAGGTAGAAATAAGTTGGGAAGAGAGAGAAAGAAAAGCAAAAGAAACGGAAGTGTGGAAGATGACGGTTTGGAATGAATAAACCATACAGAAATACAGAAAATCTCTGGAGATGTTGACGAAACAGGGGGAAGGCATAAAGAGAAGATGAAGGAACTGCTAGGTCTAATGGAAGAAGCGATGACAACTGAAGAAGTACAGACGAATGGTTGAACAAGAAGGAGGACCAGCCAATGGTGAGATCGAAAGTGCAAGGACCGCAGAAAGAGCGCAAGCGGGAAGCTGAGAAGATGGCTTAACCAAATAGGATCGGCGGAAGACTACAGAAGGGCACGCCGAGAGCACAGGGTAATATGTGCGCACAAGAAGAAAAAGAAACAAGAGAAGAAAGCAGAAGAAATGAAAAAATATCAAGACGGAGAAAGAACTATAAAAGTATGAAAAAGGGGAACGAAAGGGGAAGAAATTTTTTTATAAAAGCAATGCACTGGGGGTGAGAAAACTATTTTATTTACAATCATATATGTAATGACGCAGTTTCTGTATTTTTGAAAGTTTGAAAATGATACATTGTTGACTTTTACTTTCCTCTCTAGGGTGGAAAGTGTTCACTTTCCACCCAAGAGAAGACTTTCCAACCTTGAATTTCCATAGAACCAACACAATAAAACAAAATTACCAGCTTGATATTGATCGGAATTTTGTTTTAATGTTGGTTTGACGGTTCAAAACTTCAGAAATTTAAATTTATTATCAATTATTTTTAATTTTATGTATAATTGTAAATAAAATAGTATACAAACCTCGGTGGAAAGTTTCATTTCTGTCTCGAGAAATAGTTGACCTCGGCGCTTCGCTCCTCGGTCAACTATCTTATCTCTCGACAGAAATGAAACACTTTCCACCTCGGTTTGTAATATACTATTAATGGAAAAACTATTTTATTACGTTTATGGATGTTGAAGAGGTCAATGCGAAAGATAGGGAACAAGGAGCAAAAACAAATAGAGACTATGGACAAACGGAGGCATTTATTTATTTATTGCTTAAATATCGTAAAAAGTTTGCATCGTTTTCTCAGATAATTGATATAAGGTTATAGGAGCATATATTGCCAAAACCGACAGTTTAGTTTTCATTCATATAATAGAGGATTCTTTCGAAACTTGGATACAAAAAAAATTTGGATGGCCTCTTCAGTATAAGAATGAATAGTAAACTCTCGTTTTTTGGCAATATGTTTGTAAAATATTTAAAGTGAAGATAAAATTTAATGCAGACAACCTAACATTTTTTTAAATATGCCAAAACCTTACATTTATTATTAATTCTCTTCAACATTTCTGTTAATTTAAAACTATATACTTTGTTCTATGAATTAGGATTTTAATTTTCGAATTAGTGGGAATTATAGAACATGTGTGTGAAATTAAAACGTCAAAATGTTGATTGACCGGTTTCGTTTGTATTTATCAAAACATCGTCAGATTCAATTAGTAAATTTCAAAACTTAATTATTGCGTAGAAGTCATTGAAAACCATTATATAGAATTTTTTTATAACCAGAAAAACAATTTTTCAATTGAAAAAGTGTTTTTTTGAATCGAGAGTTGAATAATTTTTACAGAGAAAATTATTTTAGTACAATTAGATTGTTTAAATAGGAATAATTTAGTTTAAAAGATGAATAAATTACCTAAAAGTATAACATAAATTAATTAAATTATTAAATATTTTGTTTTGAAAATTTTGAAAAACAATTGAAATGACTAAAAAACTATTTGACTCATATTATTCGAATTTCTTTTAAATTTGATTTTTATAAAGTATAATAATAAAATTTCTTAGGTTTACTTATACGTAAGTAATTTTATTCATATTCATAAATAGCTTGATTGGAAATATTGGTGGAGCACCCTTTCAACCTGGAATTCAGCTATGTTCCATAACTGATGTTATATAGGTTTCTTATAATTTTTGCTCCTTATCCATAGAAGTTACAATGATTTTTGAATGCTGTTGTAAATTGTGAACTCACATTCTGAGCAAAAAAATGCATATTTTTTTATTGACTTTTGACATGTATAAGATAGCTTCATAATTTACAACAGCTTTATTATCCTTTTGTAATTTCTACAAATAAAGCACCTAGAATTAGGTATAATTTTGTCCCACTTTCCAGCCTTCAAGAAGGCAAGAAGACATTTATATTTACAGATATTTCTTGTATCTCAAGATTTTTATAATATTACTGTAATAACAACCCCCCAATCCACCCACGTTGAATTGAAATAAATATTAAATATGTTAAAAAAGAAACGAAGACACAAAATATCTTAAGACATTTTTCCCGTTCATTGCTTTAAGATGTGTGCATGTGCCGCAAACAGCTGCTGGTTCATGTTTTAAAATAAACACGCAAAGTCCACCTGGATCCACCATATACATGCACTTCTTACGTATATATGATTAATTATAAATGCTAAGGTGGCGACAATAACACGGTCTCTTTATAGTCTTTTTACAAACATATAAAACACTCTACATTTGTTAAGTTTTCGCATTTTTTAAGCGTAAAATAAAATAGGGCAACTAAATTAAAATATATAGGATGATCTAAAGTATGTTCTATGCAATACTCAATAATAAAATCAATACTTTAATTTTATACTCTACAACCCACGATCCTACTCTATTATGTATTGACAAGAAGTAAACATACACAACTCATTTTGTGCACACCAAATTTCCGATCATTACGTCCTCAGTTTAATGTGTCATTTTTCAAGTATATCGCACAAAATTGGTGTTATGAAGTGGATCAGGATATGAAGTGGATCGGATATTAGTGTAAAACCTATTTACCTACAATTGAAATGAATGTGCAAGTATATTACTTACTATTAAGTAAATATAAATGAAAACACTGAACTATGTAGTTTCAATTACCAAAATGTCACCAAATCTGAAATCAGTAGGGTGAGACTAATCTTTGTACTATACATTATATTAGCTTATATCTATTAAGTATCAAAATTTGAAATTTACAGCAGTGCGCCATAGAGCTCAAAATCTTCAAGTAATTATAAATTAAAATGACATAATTGTTTTACATTCGATAATATATTCTTCGCAAAGTAGATGCAATTTTGCACAACTTTTTAATCAAAATAGCTATTTTTAGTGCAAGTGAGCTAAGAGTGTCATTTTCTCATAAGTCCAGAAGTTGCCAACTGGACAAGTGAGAAAAAGATATTGCTCATGTGTGCTAAACATTATTTTTTCCACAATTGTTCGAAAATAGTAACAACTTTTCGGGGGTAAATACACAAAAGATACCAATTTTATTTAAAGATACAAAAGATATATTTTTTTGTATTTTTTAGATACAAAAGATTATTTTTAACCTAACCTAATCTAACCTTTTTTTTTAGATGGAGAAATGCATTACGCACGTGTGGGACTCAACCTCTCACACTCATTCGAGAGTCTGGGACTCAACCTCAGTTTCTACTGAGGCCATACCCACTAAAACTCCATTGCTTCGAATTCTCTGCCACCTATGTCGGTACCGCCTTTCGGCATATCGTCGACACATTTGGCAGTTTAGCTAAATTACAACTTGAGGACCAGAAGCGTCAATGTGGCTAACGTAACAATGACAGAAGAGCAATTGAATTTATTGCTGAGTAAATCCGAGAACACAGTAAAGACAGACAGTTTTGGTAAATGTACAGCACGGTATGATGGAGCACGGGATAATGCAACGCTGGAAGCATTTATCCACACCATATAGGTGTTTAAACAAACAGAAGCGGTTAAGGAAGAAAATGCTGTTCTCGGGTAACCATTGATATTTTCGAAACACGCTGCAACATGGTGGAAAGGAGTTAGCAGTACGATTACTACATGGTATGAAGCGATAAAAACTCTGCGAGAAAACTTTGCTCCAAAGAAACCAGCGTACAAAATTTACGTGGAGATTTTTGCCGACAAGCAGCCATATGGTACCAATTCGTTCATTGCCAGTAAGGGAGCTATAATTGCAGCATTGCCGCAACTATTGCCAAAAGAAAACCAAATTGACTTCATTTTTGGGTTAATCGATAATCGCACTCGGGAAAGAATAACACGCGATTAAATTAAGACGTTTGCCGAATTGATTGCTAGGGCCAGAGAAGTTGAAGACACGTTAAAAAAATTGCAGATAGCTAGTGATCCTGAAAACTACGGGCCGTCAAGCTCCGATTATTCGCCCCGATTCATCAACGCTCTGTTTGGAGACTATAACTCGAGAATTGAGGTAAACCATCTTCAAATAACGTCACGTAGATTGTTCTCATTGAATCCAAACCACACCAGACCTTACGAGAAGAAGCCACTGAACATCAAGCTCCATTATGCTTCAGTAGATCTTCGAAACAACGAAGCAGAAAAGTTAACAGGCGCAGAACGTACTACGCTGAACCAATTGTTTAATGAACATTGGAAAGTATTTTCAAATGCAATTTTCCAACAGAAAACCACAGAATGTCAAGCAAATATTGTTCTTTCTCTAAACTTGCTCGTGGTATTGCCGCTTCATGCCCAACTTTTCAAAAGTTGCGAAAAGTTTGACGAATCTAACCATGAAACAAGCTCTCTGGACGTGGGAGGAACCCCAACGGAAAGCATATTCCGCCTTAAAAGAATTGCTAACTTCCGCTCCGGTTTTGCAACAAGCCGATGAACACTACCGTTCTCCATCAATACCGATGCTAGCAACTATGCTAGAGACCCCATTGAATACGCCAGTCGTCTTTTAACTTCTGCTGAAAAGAACTATTCGACCAGTGAATGGGAAGCATGGGCAGTAATCTGGGCTATGTCAAAGTATAAAGGCACCATAGAGGGTAGTGAAATTACTGTGTTCACCGATCACCAGGCTTTAAAATGGCTAATGGGATTGAAATCGCCTAGCCAGGTGGGCGCTGCAGTTGCAGCCCTACAATCTGCAAATCAAGTATCAGAAGAGAACAATATTTGCCCCATAGAAATCGATCTGCCGCGGCGCGGAAGCAAGGAAATTAGGGATGAACAACTCAAGGATGAGAAGCTAAACACCATCATGAAAAGCTTTGAAATAAGTACGACCACTGAAGACTCGTACTACTGGACGAATAAGGGTTATTTTATGAACCAAAAAGTCCTTTTCCGCTATCATCTTCACAGCGAAACCGACGACGCCCAACTGGTAATGCCGGAACATAAAGTTGCCAAAGTATTAGCATCATATCACGACGATGCTATGGCGGGGCATAATTGGGTTAAATCCACCCTTACCCAAATTTTGTGTAGACTAGATTGCGCGACGTCGTGACCAAGTACGTGAAATATTGCCAGAGTTGTCAAAAATACAAAGCCAGTAACAAAAAACCTGCCGGACTTTTGCAAACCGCCGCGCCGAGTCAGCGCTTTGATGTACTATACTTTGACGTCTTTGGTCCGTTGCCGAAATCCCAGGATGGCAACACGATAATCTTGATTATAGAAAAACACACCACCAAATGGGTTTAGCTATTTGCGATGCTATCGGCTACCGCGTACGCGTGTGCGCGCATCATGATTGATGAAGTGTTCCTGCGGTATGGGTTTCTTCGACTTATCGAACGGAACCTAGTTTGTGAGCGCTATTCTCCAACAAGTCACATATTGCTTGGACATACATCATGCGTTTGTACCCGCGTATTATCCCGAAACCAACGCGGTAGAACGACGCAATCGGGACCTAAAAACCCAGTTAGCAATCCTCGTCGGTGACAATCACCCATTCTGGTCGGATAAACTCCCATCCATTTATTTCAATACGGCCAGGAGTGCTAGTACTGGCTACGCACCGGCGTATCTCTCGTTCGGTCTGAAATTACGTACTATCAATGATGTGCAGCGCGATCTGCGCTGTATTGTTGAACAGGAGAACTTTATGCCGGAAATTACCCCTTATCTCCAGAACATGGCAAGCACCAAGCACCCTTCAGCATGCCCGAGAGACTGTGTAGTTCCCACATGACCGAGAAAAGTAGCAACCGATGTCCCCCGACGGCCTTAGCAATGCAATGCTCTCAGCAAGGCTGGGTTCTCCGCTAAGCTGGCTCCGAAACGCGATAGTCTGAATCAAGTGATAAGGCAACATGGACCTGAACCAAGGTCCCACGGCTACCTTGGGTGTGTACCACACGTCAGCACTTACGCCTTATAAGGATCCTCACGGGCCACTATAGGCCACTATAGAAGCGAGGCAGGCCACCCAAGAAAAAATGACTCCCGGTCTACAACCTAGTTTCTGGCCTCTTTGTTGGGACGCCTTCAGGACCAGAGGGGGAGCCTGTAGCGCAAAATACCGGTCAAATGCTTTCTCACTTTAACAGTGACTCGACACCCGCTCTTCAATCTTCGACCGTTCTGCATCCGCGGGCGCCGACCAGGATCAAGACACGGTACGCGGCATTTAGCGCTTAATCTTCAGCCTGATAGCAAGCAACCTAACTAGCTCTCTGACTGACTAGTTCCTTATTATTCAATAAACTTGTACTGGCGCGCTGATTAGCCACCATTCTAACGAGCACTCGTTGAAATGGTGACATGGGCAGTGCGGTTTGTACAATTAGGCGAAGTGCGGCGGAACGGCGTAATGTAGCAATTTTAGACAATTGACAAGAACTATTTGGGTTCGGTAGTGGGCAAGTGGCGGCGTATACCTTGCGAAAGTTGTTTTTAACGATGACGGTCGATGACGTGACAGTTGACAATCTCGAATTTTTAGTGGTGTCGAATCAAGCACAGATTACAGACACTTTACTTGGGCGCACATTCAGCGAATTATTGGAGCTAGCTTATATTCGTAAGGGAGAAGAGTTGCGATTCGGATATGCCGAAGGTTTTTACTTTTAAGCAGATTGATGTGACACCGTGTGAGGTTAAGGTGAAGGAGCCAGTCGTGCTTAAGCCAAAGGGGTTGACCGACGTGAATGTTGATGACGGTGCCGAACGAAGAATTATGCGAGTATACAATGCGAGTGAGCGGGACATAGTGTGCGAATCGGGCAAACCACCTTAATGTTTCTAAGGACAATTCGACAAAAGCGAATTCAGTTACTTTCCGGAATCCGGCGATTATTACTTCAGGTGACATTTACGTTGAAATTGGTGTAGATGCACATGAGATTGAACAGTTATACAATCTGCTGAATGAGTTTCGCGATTGTTTTGATTTTTCAATAGACGACTTAGGATGCACGGACTTAACGACGATGGATATTATTGACAGTAATGTGCCAGTGCGGTGTGCTCCTTACATGACCTCGATGACCGATCGGGAGACAATTTCAGAACTAGTAGACGAATTAAAAAGGTGTGGAATCGTGTCGGAAACCGTAAGCCCGTACGCATCTCCGGTACTTTTGGTGCGAAAGAAAAACGGTAATCCCAGGATGGTGGTAGACTATCGAATGTTAAATGCGCAGACGCAGCGGGTTAACTATCCTGTGCAGAATCTCGATGAACGTTAGACTTAGCGAACGGATATATGCAGGTGCTATTAAGCGAGACGGCGAAAGCCAAGACGGTCTTTATTACACTTGATACAACAGGACAATTCAATAGAATGGTGTTCGGGTTGACGAACGCGCCTTATGAATTTGTAATATCGCTGGATTTGGGGTATTAAATAATATTCAAATGTCCCATTTACTGACTAAACTTTATTTAACTTCTGCACTCATGGGCAATCTCGAATCGGGACGTCTCCTCGATTTGACGTTCTTAATTAGACTAACTATAAAATACACCCTTTTATTCGAAGGTGTTCTAAACTGCTTATAGTTCAGTTTTAGCTATTGCCAATAACATAGAACTATAGAATTGCTTAGATAGCTAAGTAATGTAACACAATACTCTATTTCCTACTATAATTGATTAGTATCAATTAATTCTATTATTTTCCATTACTTAGCTATGATTTACCTTACACCTTCCCCAAAAAGGAACAAAAAAAACATATGTTTAAAATATGTTTTTTTTCTACATATAATACATTCTTACATTTAAAACTTATGAATAATTATTATGAACTACCACTTATGTTGTCGAATACTAACAATAATATTTTTTAACGCGATTCTTATGTACTAACACATTCTTATTATTTATACTTAAAACATTATTAGGTGTTTGGTTTTCGACCACCCTATAAGGCACTTTGAATAGAGGGTCTAATTTGCTTTTAATAGTGTTCTGCAACATGACAGGGTTGATATTGTTGTCATAAACAACTTTTCTTTTATCTTTTGATTTTTGTAAGTTATGTCTTGCATCATTACTCGCTTGTTGTAATCTATATTTTAATTCGAGAGGATAGTTATCGAAAGTGTAAAGCGGATCTATTTGATCGCGTACGCTAGAGGGTAGTCCAGTACACACGTCAACTCAATACCACATATGGTGGTATTGAGTTGACGTGTGTACTGTTGTGTTGTAAAAGCCGATGTTGCCGTAGTGGTTATAGTTAGTGGTTCCACATGCGGTGTGGAATGTTTGTACCTCTGGCAATCGTCACATTTTCGTACAAATTTTTCGACATCTCGGCGAAGACCGCCCCAAAAATAGTACTTCTTAATATTATTGTACATACGGTTTATGCCCGCGTGTCCGCCCGTAGGTAATAAGGGAAAATCATTTAAAATCAATTGCGTCGTAGGCAAATCACGAATATTGAAAACGTTAGCTAAGATTGATATTTTAACATTACTTGATTGAAAATCATTAGAAAGGTCGGACAGTTGTGTTAAAATGAATGCGCATTTGTCCTGCGCATTCATTTTAATTCATTCATTATGCGCATGCGCATAATTTCCGGAATTTTATATTTGATACTTATTGATTTCAGGTCTGTCAACGTTGTCCGAAGTACCGACGTTGATCGAGAATCCTGTTTATAATATATTATTTGCAACGTTGCATCGTAAATCAAATTATCGTTATAATATTCATACTGTTTCTTTTGTAATAGATTAACAAATTCTTTTATCACAATTGAACGCAACTCAATTGCGTTTTCCGGTCGTTTCAGTACTTCAACCAATCCAGGGTGATCAATCCTGTCTTGGGAAGATTGCTTCACGGGCTCTTTGCTATTTTCTTCTAGTAAAACTTTCTTTGCGCCCGCTCTAGTAAGAACATTCACAGTTGCATCAACTGTAGCAGCCATGTTACGAAGGTCATTAGAAGATAGTGTGATACGAGACAGTGCATCCGCGGCGACATTGTCTTTTTCTTTTAAATACTGAATGGTAAAATCGTATTCTTCTAATGTTAAGCGAAATTTGATAAGTCTACTAGAAGGGTTTGTCATGCCAAATAGATAAACTAGTGGCCGATGGTTCGTATATATATTAAATTGTCTCCCGAAAAGCTATGACCTGAAAGGTTTAACTGCCCAGACAATACTTAACAGCTCTTTTTCGGTAATTTACAGTAATTTTTTTTGGTTTTATTCAAAGCGCGGGTTGTTGTTAATTTAAAAGTATTGTTAGCAGAAAAATCAGGGAATTGTAATATAGGCGGATGTATTAGAGCATTTTTTAATTCTTTAAAAGCGCGTTGACAAGTGTCAGTCCACTCAAACAAAACATTTTTTTTGCAATTTTCGATCAAAATGACATCTTTTTAGTTGCCATTTTTGATGTTGAAACGGCCTTCTTTTTTTTATTGTTCTAAAAAAAGCGTGAAAAAAAGACTTTTCCTACAATCGCATATAAAAGTAAGCCTTTGTGCTTCCATTTGACAACGAAAAGTTGGCGTTTTCCGAGGAGTTGTCACTTTCCCGCTCTAGATGTTTTTGCTGATTTTCCCGCTCGCTAAATCAAAACAATGCAGTAAAACAATAGTTTTTGTTTTTAGAAATGAGCGTTTCTTGGTTACCGATGATATAATCACATTTTTATTTGTTGTCAAAACATTAATTTTACATTTTTGCAACAAAAATTTAATTTAAAATCGATTGTAGGAAAAATCTTGTGTGTATTTCGAGCGCAAAGTGTCTTTGTCGCTCTCGCCAGATTGTCGTGCTCCGCTATCGCGTCGCACGACAACATTCTGGCTCGCGCGACAAAGTATCACTTTGCGCTCTTAATACACAAATAGCTATTTTCCTACAATCGCATATAAAAGTAAGCCTTTGTGCTTCCATTTGACAACGAAAAGTTGGCGTTTTCCGAGGAGTTGTCACTTTCCCGCTCTAGATCTTTTTGCTGATTTTCCCGCTCGCTAAATCAAAACAATGCAGTAAAACAATAGTTTTTGTTTTTAGAAATGAGCGTTTCTTGGTTAGCGATGATATAATCACATTTTTATTTGTTGTCAAAATATTAATTTTACATTTTTGCAACAAAAATTTAATTTAAAATCGATTGTAGGAAAAATCTTGTGTGTATTTCGAGCGCAAAGTGTTTTTGTCGCTCTCGCCAGATTGTCGTGCTCCGCTATCGCGTCGCACGACAACATTCTGGCTCGCGCGACAAAGTATCACTTTGCGCTCTTAATACACAAATAGCTATTTCCTACAATCGCATATAAAAGTAAGCCTTTGTGCTTCCATTTGACAACGAAAAGTTGGCGTTTTCCGAGGAGTTGTCACTTTCCCGCTCTAGATCTTTTTGCTGATTTTCCCGCTCGCTAAATCAAAACAATGCAGTAAAACAATAGTTTTTGTTTTTAGAAATGAGCGTTTCTTGGTTACCGATGATATAATCACATTTTTATTTGTTGTCAAAATATTAATTTTACATTTTTGCAACAAAAATTTAATTTAAAATCGATTGTAGGAAAAATCTTGTGTGTATTTCGAGCGCAAAGTGTTTTTGTCGCTCTCGCCAGATTGTCGTGCTCCGCTATCGCGTCGCACGACAACATTCTGGCTCGCGCGACAAAGTATCACTTTGCGCTCTTAATACACAAATAGCTATTTCCTACAATCGCATATAAAAGTAAGCCTTTGTGCTTCCATTTGACAACGAAAAGTTGGCGTTTTCCGAGGAGTTGTCACTTTCCCGCTCTAGATCTTTTTGCTGATTTTCCCGCTCGCTAAATCAAAACAATGCAGTAAAACAATAGTTTTTGTTTTTAGAAATGAGCGTTTCTTGGTTACCGATGATATAATCACATTTTTATTTGTTGTCAAAATATTAATTTTACATTTTTGCAACAAAAATTTAATTTAAAATCGATTGTAGGAAAAATCTTGTGTGTATTTCGAGCGCAAAGTATTTTGTCGCTCTCGCCAGATTGTCGTGCTCCGCTATCGCGTCGCACGACAACATTCTGGCTCGCGCGACAAAGTATCACTTTGCGCTCTTAATACACAAATAGCTATTGTCCACACTTATAGAATAATATATGCATTATTTAAGTGTTTTCTCAAGTATAATTATATTCAATATACACTAGTGTATAACTTTCATTATGCACTAGTGTATAATGAAATGTCATTGAAAAATATACGTTTTATATACGTTTTTTTATATTATATAAAAATATATATTTTTTTTTTATATTATATTATATTTTTTTTCTCTCTATACGTTTTCGTCATTTAAAACAGAAGAAGAAGAATACGATAACCTAAAATATTTGATTTGTTGATGATAACAGAAAGTACAATATAAATTTTTATATATTTCAAGGGTAAGTGTGGACAAAGAATAGTATTCTACTCGCATATAATGGCAATTATTCACTCAGGTGATTTGCGAAACTCGCCTGCGGCTCGTCTCGCAAACATCACCTTCATGAATAATTGCCATCATTATAAGCCTGTTGTATAATATACTATTTTTCACTCTTTTTTTACTTTTTTTTCATTATTTTTACTTTTTTTCATTATTTTAAAAATTGCTCAAAACGTGACAAAATGTTATAAAACAACATTGTTTTATTTATTAATAAAATTAATTACACAATTAATAAGATTATTTAACTAAACTGGAACATATAAGCAACACTTCCATTAAATTTGAGTTAGCAAACAAACACTTCTATTCTTTGAATTATGTGAAGGAAACTGTTTGATTTTTCGTTCCTAGGGGCGATTTCAACTGTTTTATGAATGCTTGTTTTAATTAATAACAAATTAAGCTTGAATCAAGCAACCGATTGTCATCTGATTATTAACTAATATTGAATATTTATTATTTTAATTAAAAATTGCAAAAAAGAGTGTATACAACACGAGCAAAATTAGTTATTTTTTCACTCGTCGTATTGTCCAACTCGGCTGACGCCTCGTTGAAAAAATTTACGACTAGTGAAAAAATAACTTACATTTTGCTACTTGTTGTATAAATAACTATTTTAGATAGATGGTGCGGCTATTTTCGCGAAGTTTCGAATATAACGTCGATAACAAATCTTTTAGTAGCATTAGCGTCCGTTGGTACTGGATATTGCCGTATTGCTGTAATTTTGGCGGGATCAGGAGAAACTCCCGACGCCGAAATTATATGTCCTAGATATAAAATATCCTTACGTAGAAAATTGCATTTATTAGGATTTAATTTTAAATTTACCGTGCGAAGTCTATCAAACACTTTAGTTAAATTCCTATTATGAGTAGTTAAATTATTACCAAATACTATCAAGTCATCTAAATATACAAAGCAACTTTCGTAATTTAATCCTGACATCGCAATAGTCATTACCCGAGAAAACGCGCTGGAACTAATTTTTAATCCCATAGGTAACTTGGTCAATTGGTATTGACCCCTGTTTGTAGTGAAGGCTGTGTTCTGTCTACTGGCTGGGTCTAGTTCTACTTGATAGTACCCTTGTGACAAGTCTAGATGCGAAAAATACATCGCACCTGACAAAGAATCTAATATATCAGTGATGCAAGGAAGTGGAAACTTATCATCTTGTATTTGCTGATTCAATAAGCGATAGTCAATAACAAGTCTCCACTATTTCTCACCATTTTTATCAGCTTTTTTAAGAACCACTAAAAGTGGTGCGGACCATTAAGCCCTCAATGGGTCAATTATTCCATTGTCGAGCATTTGATTTACTTGTTTATGAATCTCCGCTTTTTCTGATTGTTGTATCCGATATGGTTTTACGTAAGCAGGGATTGCTTTTAAATAAATGTTTTGTTTATAAAATTTGTCACGGTTGGTGGGTCATCGGTTAAATGAAATACTTCAGCAAATTTAGCGCAGATGTGTTCAACTGCATTCTTTTCTTCTCTGTTTAAATGTGTCATACTTAGTAATTCGAGTACTTTTTCTACGCGACCTACCGATGAATCATGACTTCTTGGAAACGTACACATCTCGTAATTGTCTAGATTTGTAATGTTAGACGAAAAATTCTTTAACGTAACGTCTTCGTCTCGAATATTTAAAATTCGAACAGGCACAACGTGGTCTAACTAAGATGCTAGCGACAAAAACACCCTCTGCCAACTGATCTGAAAGTACTACACAATCTCTATCTGTATTCACTTTACAATATTTTATGACCTCGCACCTTGCTGGAATATAAGTATTGATGTTTTGTCTTGATTCAATTGGTACTACAATTTCTTGATTATTTAATCAAAAAGTGAAATTAAATGTATCAAAATTAATATTTGCGCTATGTTTTTGAAAAAAAATCTGAACCTAGAACACCATGCATTCCTTCAATTACTGTGTTCATTATTACAAACTCATGTTTAACCGTAAGTTCATTGATTTTAAATGCAATCACAGCTGAGCCACATGAAACCGTTGACCCAGCTATACCATTTATTTTAATCGTTTTTGATGCGTTGACAAGTTCATCCTGATGTAAAAATGTAGAAAAAAAATACTAACTGCGGCTCCTGTGTCTAATAAAAGTAACAATTCTTTATGGTTATAACAAATACGAATGAAATTTAGACCGTTTAAATTCAAAACTTCTATTTCCTCCTTTTTTGGTATATTATTATTGGGCACGAAAAAACGTTTCACCCGTAGTTGGTGTATCGTTCCCTGCAGTTTCCGTTGAGTATCCGGTTTCTTCAATTTTATTCATAAACACATTTTGCTGTCTATTAAATTGAGCGCGTGAATTATTACTTTGGTAATTTTGGTTAGAACGGGAGTTAGTATATCGGGGATTACTATTATTTCGGTAGCTATTATTATAATCGCGGTTATTGAAATTCTGGCGTTGATTACCCCGAAAACGACCGCGATTTTGTTGCGTGTTTTCACGTTGAGAATTGTTATAGCTATTGTAATAGTTCGATTGCCTTTCGTTATTTGGCCGTCTGTTAAAGGCTCCACTATTTCGGCCTCCTCTGTCATTTTAGGGATTTGAATAGCTACGACCCCTTTGGAAATAATTTCGTTCCTGTAAATGAAGGACCTGAGCTGATGTGGAGTCATAGTCAGGCACTGAGGCCTCTTTAGCCCCATCAATAGCACCTCTAAGTTTTTCAAACCGCCCGGCTTTAACAATAGTTCGCAATTCTGCATTTCTAACTATTCTGCGTTTGCAAATCCGTTGATTGCAATTTATCGTTAGATTTGCGCAAAATTTCTAAAGCCTACTTTCTACCCCCTGCCTGGGGGTATTGTTACATCCGTCATTAAACTTTCAATTGGTTGACTATATTCGTCAATAGTTTTATTACCCTGTCTACTATTAATTAATTGGGTCAATAACTGCGTTACCGACTTTTTTGGTACAAAGTGCATGTTTAAATCTAGGATTAACTCTGCGTTTGAGACATATGTGGACTGTAGCCGAATTTTCGCAACTTGTGACAAGCGCGTTTTTAGTACATACTTTGTCAAAGTTTTTTTCTCTTCAACATCGACTAATTAATCATACATTCCTATTGCATCAATTAATTGTTTTGTGGTCTCTGTAGTACCATTCATAAGCGGCAGCGACATAGCCGCCGTTCTTAAATTAAATGTTTCAGACATTGTTGGGCTATTATTCGGATTATTACTAGAGCTTAAAGCAATCTTTTTTTTATATTTTGCGTAATCTACTACTTAGAATGCTTTCTATTTCTTCTGCATATTTATCAAAATTTTCGATAATTGACTTAACCTCCGCGATAACTTCCGCTGAATGAGCTCCACTTTAATAAACAATTCTTTTAATTTATTTAAATCAGATATAATTGTATTTAGATTTTCGAACTTACGTTGCCTAACCTCGATATTTTGTCGTCGCTCACTGTTGTCTTTAAGTAAGTTTTTATAGTACCCTTTTATGTTTTTATTTTATCCACCGAGTCGCTGAAACCTGAAGCTGCAGGCGAGGGCATCTCATTCTTTCATATGCTTGACAGAGGTGATCATGATGACACGTTGACGTCCTTCCGCGATGAAGATGCTGGAGACCATTTTCTGGAGCGATGTTAGGCAGCTTCTTTATAATTTTTCTGTAGAACGTGCAATTTCCTTTCTAATTTTTCGTTGCAGTTTTTCTTGCATTTATTGTAGATAAAATAGATTAACACCAACACTAATAGGGCAACTTCTGCAAATTCTCGAACTGACCACTTCTCACTTTCGTTTCCCGTATCGTTTATTTTGTTTGATTGTCCTCCACTGTTCCCTGCTTGGGCAATGATAATAATTTCCTCTTTTTTTTTGAAAATTGACCCCATATTGAGAAAAAAATAACTTCACAACACTTGGTTTAATCCTGGCAAGATCGCCATGTAATATCGCGGAATTTGGGGTATTAAATAATATTCAAATTTCCCATTTACTGACTAAACTTTATTCGACTTCTGCACTCATGTGGAATCTCGAATCGGGACGTTTCCTTGATTTGACGTTCTTAATTAGACTTAATTAGACTTAGACTAGCTATAAAATACACTCTTATATTGGAAGGTATTCTAAACTGCTTATAGTTCAGTTTTAGCTATTGCCAACAGCACAAATCATCGGTTTAAGTGCATCGAACTATAGAATTGCTTAGATAGCTAAGTAATGTAACACAATCTATTTCCTACTATAATTGATTAGTATCAATTAATTCAATTATTTTCCATTACTAGCTATGATTGCCATTACTTATCTATGATTTACCTTACAAATTCGTGCAGTTAATGAATTTGGTGCTGGGGCCGTTGCGCAACCGTATTTGTTGTTGCTACTTGGATGATGTGATTGTACCAGCGTGGTCGCGGAAGGAGTTGATGGAACGACTTGTTTCGGTGTTAGAAGCGTTCCGAATTCACCTGCGTTGCAGGTGAATTATTTGGGATTGGTCGTTAGCGGAGCGGGATTGCAACCTGGCTCTACAAAACTTAAGGCGGTGGAGAAATTTCCAGAACCCAAAAACATGCATGAGGTTAAACGTTTTCTAGGCTTGACTGGATTTTGTCAAAAATTACGCGGTGATTTCTAACGGAGTTAACGAAAAGCAATAAGGTTTTTTGTTTTTGTGAAGATTGCCAAGCGGCTTTTGGTGCCCTCAAGCAGAGTTTACTCAGGGCTCCTGTGCTGAAACTGTATAATCTGAAGGCGATTGCGGAATTGCATACTGACGCTAGTAGTGTGGGTATAGCGGTAATGCTTTTGCAAAAAGACCATTCGAATGCACTTAGACTGGTGGACTGTATATCAAAGAAGACGACCGAGGCGGAAAGCAAATATCATTTGTCGCGTCTGGAGTTATTGGCTGTCGCGTGGTGCACGGAGCGCCTGCGAGGTATGTTGCTTGGGATACCATTCAAAATTATAACGGGTTGTGAGGCAATTGTATTTTTAAATTCCAAAAAGTCGGTGAATCCTCAGGTGGCACGTTGATTTAGCGTGCTTCAGGTGTTTGAATACGAGATAGTTCATAGGAAAGGGGAGCAGATGGCGCACGTCAACGCGCTAAGTCGGGCTCCGGTAGAGGACCCTACTGATACATATGATTACGTTATGGCGAGGAGATTGGAGATTCTGCAGATTACTACGGATTGAAAAGAGATGACGTTTATTCAAGAAGGTGATTCTTGGTTGAAGCGTTTGATAGACATACTAAAGAAGCCAGTGCGTGAGAGGACAAAAGCAGAGGTTAGTGTGGCGAAATCTTTTGCTTTATTATCGGGCAATTTGGTGATTAAAGTCACGGTGGGACAAAAAAAAAGAATGCTGATTGTAATGCCAGATTCCATGCGCACAGGAATTTTGGTTAGATGCCCTGATTTAGTTGGACATTTCTCGGTGGAAAGAACTATGTTGTGAATCAAGGAGAAGTATTGGTTTCCACGAATGAAGCGGTATGTGCAACGACATATCGCTGGATGTCTTCAATGTGCGGTAATGAAGGCGGTTACGGGAAAGGGTAGGGGGGAGCTTCATTCAATTCCTCCGACTACCCGACCATTCGAGCGGGTTCATATCTACAATATCCGTCCGTTTGTAAAGACAAGTAGACGAAATGTGCATATTACGGTGATAACTAACTCTTTTTCGCGGTATGTTCTATTGCATTACATAAAATGTACGAAATCAGCAGTGATAGTGCGATGCATGGAAGATTTGATCTTGAGGTTTGGAGTGCCAACAACACTTGTAAGTGACTGGGGTACGTGCTTTACTTCCGGGGCGTTCGAGGAGTTTTGTCGGTCCAGAGGAATAAAGTATATTCTCAATTCACCAAGACACCCACAAGGAAATGGAATGGTGCACAGGGTGAATCACACTTTGGTTCCAGAAATGATGGCGGAAATGAAATCGGAGACGACTTGGGATCAATGTCTGCTCAAAGTACAGTATGATTTAATTTCATCTACTAACAAGACGAGACGGACGCCGCTGTGAAAAGTGAAAAATATTTGAACGAGCAGGAAGATGGTACATTGGAAGAAAACCGGGAAATTGAAAAAATTTGCGAAGTTCAAAATTTAGAAATGATTTCGGACGAGGTTCTTGTGAAGGTAGAACAGCTAATTCTAGAGCCGAAAGACCAAGAGATGATGAAAGGGAAGCGGGTAAGGAGGCCGCCGAAGAAACTGGATGATTACGTGGTTAGTAAGTAGATAAGTGATTGCCGAGGTCGTCAATCTTTTCAGGATGGGCGAATGTGAAGATTAGTTTAGTTAGTTGGAAAGAAGATGGCGTGAGTAGTACGAAGAAGGGGTGTTGATGTACCTGCCAACCTATAATCTATCGGTGATATATTAGATTATAGGTTGCCAGGTTAAATTTAAACACCGGAACGAATAACTATATTGAACTTAATATTAAACATTAAAGGATGAAGATTAACAAATTAAGCAAAATAGTCTCTTCCGAAATACACCGCGACTGGATCAGATGGTTGTTCTTCTTCCAATCCCTGTTTTACGACACGTACATGAACACCCCTTCTTCGTACTACTCACGCCATCTTCTTTCCAACTAACTAAACTAATCCTCACATTCGTCCATCCTAAAAAGATTGACGACCTCGGCAATCACTTATCTACTTAGTAACCACGTAATCATCCAGTTTCTTCGGCAGCCTCCTTACCCGCTCCCCTTTCATCATCTCTTGGTCTTTCGGCTCTAGAATTGGCTGTTCTACCTTCTCAATATAATATTTACGCCTTTTCTATTCTTATTTTAGGCAAAAAAATGCAATTTTTAACTATGTTGGTTGGTAACATTGATGAACTAGGTGACAGATGATTATAAGTTTCCAAAAACCCCTTTAATTTATTGACAGATTGAATAACTGCATACTCAATACCAACATTACAAAATTAAATAACTCTACAGCTGTTAAAGCACTCCTTTTTCTATCTCGACACTACTTTTAGTACTGTTATAGCTTCATTTAAGACGTAAAATAGATTTAAAAAAATATTTGGCATTAACTGGCTTACGTAACGAACAATCGGATTCAAATTTGATTTTCATCCACTAGTTTCCGTGATCTACTGGTTTAAACAAGGTTCAAACAGGAAACAAACAGACTGACAAACCGACGAAAGTTTGGGTTCATACAAGGTGTATCCGAATTCGATACAAATATTTTAAGAGGTAATTCTACATCGCACAATATGAAAGAAGTTCCTAAAAACATGGGGTCCAAAATGCTTAATAAGGGAGCTACGTCTCTTTGAAGATGGCAATCAACATATACATTTTATTTTTTATATCACTGTAACTTAGAACCATGCATTTTGGCACTCAAAGTACAGTTAAGAAATGCAACTTTTCTGTAGCAAGTCCATTACTTACATATCATTAGGGGGGACCCAAACAGGCGGGTCAGGGGGCATCGCCCCATATTTTTTTTGAGTTATGTTTTTGGATATTTTGGTTCCATTTAATAAATTTTAATTTAATTTTTCCACAAAAAGGCCCTCTTATATGAGAAATCTAAAACCAACCGTTTTCAAGAAAAATAATTTTTAAAAAAAATTGGTTCTGCGTTATGAATAATAGTCCTTCACCGGCTGTCTCGAAATTGTCTGCAACCAGCATTGCATAGTTTTTCACTTCACTTGCTTTTCACTAGCGGTCAGGAGAATAAGTCGACGCCTTATTTGGTGGGGCCTTATACGAATCAGTTGAAGTTGAATTTGGTGATCGCGCCAATTAGGTAGCATTAAGTTAGGTTAGGTTTAATTGAGCTGCGATAGTGCTTTTCACTATATTGAAATTGTTTTTCACTATATCTTAAATGATTTTCACGTTTTTCAAATACCTTTCCTTTTATTTCAAATATTACTTCTCTCGTAGAGGGAAGTAATATTGTATTCATAAAAAAAAAATTCCAAATAGTTATATATTAGCATAATATATTTTCTCACACTAAATTACTTGAAGAAGCAGAATTCGATTCCGATGGAATCTTATTGCATTTTCTGATATGCTGATGTTATGTATTTTTATTTTACCTCATAGTTATGAGAATATTCTTTTTCAGTCTAAGATTTGCTGTCCTATAGATAACTTGTAATTTTAAATCTTAATAAAAACTTTTTAAAAAGAAGTTATTTGAAACGAAATATATTTTTGGCGCAGTCGGTAGGATTTAGCGTGTTGCTCATATCGGTTTTGGTTGACACAAGTGCCATTAACTAATTGTGCAATTCGATATTAATCGTTAAACGCTTTTCCGAACAATTGTATGGTGAAACGGGAATCGGACTGACCAATTAGTGTCCCGAAAGAAGTGAACCACAATTCAACACCTCCAGACAGCACTAGACTCCCTTTGGAAATCCACCAGCGGTCTCAAGACAAGAGTGTGTGAGTACAAGGCATTTCTTTAAACCAATCCTAATATTAATTAATGCTAATATCAAAAAGTACACTCCATTTTTAACTAAATTAATATTGGATAATTGAATAATTATAGAATTGAAAATAAATGATATGTTGAATTACATTTAATTATTTTATGAATGACGCAATAGAAGAGTTAGCTGCAAATTTAGAGTTAGCATTAAATTTTGAAGAAAGAGAACCTATAAATATAGAAATGGCAGTAAATTACCACTTGTTAAGATTAACTATTGACACGGTCCCAAATTATTCTGGGGACCCTCATACATTAGAAATTTTTATAAACAGTTGCGATAACCTAGTTGAGCAATATAGTAATAGGCATCAAAGAGCAGATCCTATTAATACATTTTTATTAAAAGCAGTAATCGCTAAACTGACAGGTAGAGCCTTGATATTGGTAGGAAATCGAACTGAGTTACAGACATGGAATCAGATCAAAGAAACATTACGTTTAACTTTTTAAGGTGAGTTTTTCGGGATTTATTGGACAGTATGTAATAAAAAACTTTATAACTGACCGGTTTCGATTTATTAGCCTAAATCATCATCAGAGTCAATTATAATTTGTTGAGTTTTGAAATGTTGAATGTTCAAAACTCAACAAATTATAATTGACTCTGATGATGATTTAGGCTAATAAATCGAAACCGGTCAGTTATAAAGTTTTTTATTACATACTGTCCAATAAATCCCGAAAAACTCACCTTAAAAATTATTATTTCTGGACGAAAATTCAAATTCAAATTACGTTTAACATTTGGCGATAAGAGAAATCTAGAATGTTTAGCTCAAGACTTGTTAATTTTGAAATCATTTCGGAATGAATCACCGCAAAATTTCGGCGCTAGAATCCAAGATATTCGTAGTCTTATTATTTCTAAAGTAAATGCAAGTGATGCCCTTGATCAACAACAAAAGGAGCATTATATTTTAAACTACAATAATTTAGCATTGACCACCTTTATAAGAGGACTCTTTGGTAGAGTGCAGGATATCGTTAGGCTAAGAAATCCAGCGACTTTAGAAAACGCTATAGCTATAGTTAAAGAGGAGGAAAATTTTATGTATGGACAGAAACAAATAACTTTTTCGCAATCAAGTAATAATGTTCGCTCATACAATTCAGATAGAAACACCCCTCGTAATAATGTACACAGAAATAGCGAGAACACCTCCCCAAATAATTTTCAACCAAATTCTCAAATTGGCGGTGCTTATTCTCCAAGATACAATCAGTATAGACCCCTTTACTACAATCAGAATCAACCATCAAATTACGCCATAAGAAATCAGTTTCCTTCGCAGCCCATAAATATACAACCTCGTCCGCCTAGACACAATCACTTTCCCACTAACCGTCAAACATTTGGACCTCCTAGAAATGTTTTCAGACCCACTGGCAGAACACCAAATAATAGACCAGAACCTATGTCAACAGTATCACGAAATCCAGCGAGTACTGTTAACCGTAGCAGTCAAAATTTTGTCCCAAACAATCAATATAATCAAAGATTTCAACAATCAACCCCTAGATATACCGTTGAAGAACTAAATTATACAGAGGAAATAAATAATGAAGCTGAGGAAAATTTTCATGTGCCAGGGCCAAGCAACCTAAAACCGTAATCGAACTAAACAACCTTATAAGCAAAAATGACTTACTATACATCGAAATAAAATACCCACCAATGAAATTACTAATTGATACGGGATCAGCTATTTCAATTATAAAACCTTCTATTATAGAACGATATTTTCCGCATACTATTTATCATGATCCTTTTACTATTAGAACGTGTTTAGGACAAAAAGAATTTAGATTCAGAGCCAATGTCCCGATCCTTAAAGAATTTAGAATAAACAGCTTATTAGAAGTTCATCTTTTTGACTTCCACGAATTCTTTGATGGAATTATAAGATTTGACAGTATCAAGAGCCTCGGATTTGGAATTGATTTTGCAACTAATAGATTAATTAATAATAATATAGAAATTCCTCTACAGTACCGAAAATCGAATATAAATTTTGAAAAAATTATTAAATTAGGTCCCAATGAAATCTTACAAACAAAAATACCAGTTACAATCAATGAAGGCGAAATTATTGTTCCTGAAAATAATCTTCATGGAATAATTATCCATGAAACTTTAACAACAGCTCAAAATGGCGAAGCTCTAATTGAAATGCATAATCCTACAAATACGTATAAAAACATTCGAATTTTAAAACCTTTAGTAGTAAGTAAATTAAATTCAGATGAATTTGCGCTTTTCAACATAAACATTTCACCAAATTACTACGATAACTCTAATAAAAGAAATATTACCAATTTGATCGATACTAATCATATGAATGCAGAAGAAAAACAACAAATTTTAAAATTGTGCAATGAATTTAGTAGTATATTTTATGACGAGTCAAAAGACCAATTAAGCTTCACAAACAAAGTTAAACATGAAATTAAAACTAAAGACGAACTCCCAGTATATACAAAATCGTATAGGTACCCTTTCATTCACAAAGAAGAGGTGCAGAGGCAAATAAATAAAATGTTGGAAGACGAAATTATTAGACCCAGCGCTAGCCCTTGGTCCTCCCCAATTTGGGTTGTACCAAAAAAGTTAGATAATAGCGGAAAACAAAAGTGGAGAATCGTAGTAGACTACCGAAAAGTAAACGAGAAAACGATTGACGACAGATATCCTCTACCCAATATAACAGATATATTGGACAAGTTAGGAAGATGTCAGTATTTTACAACAGTCGACCTCGCTTCCGGGTTTCATCAAATTGAAATGTCACCGGAAAGCATAGAGAAAACGGCATTTAATGTAGAAAATGGCCATTACGAGTATGTAAGAATGCCATTTGGTTTGAAAAACGCCCCCGCAACCTTCCAACGCGTAATGGACAATGTTTTAAAAGAATTACAAAACAAAGTTTGTCTCGTATATATGGATGACATAATCATTTTTTCAACTTCTCTTCAAGAACACATTTCAAACTTAAGATTAGTATTTCAAAAATTAGCTGAAGCGCAACTAAAAATACAACCAGACAAATCCAATTTCTTGCGTAAAGAAGTAGAGTTTTTAGGACACGTAGTTACTCCAGAAGGCGTACTACCAAACCCTCGTAAAATTGAAGCCATAAAGAAATTCCCACTTCCTAAAACGGTAAAAGAAATCAAATCATTTTTAGGTCTTGTCGGATACTATAGAAAATTTATCAAAAATTTTGCGAAAATTACTAAGCCATTTACTCAATGCCTTAAGAAAGGAGAAAAAATTGTTCATAATAGTGAATTTATTAAAACGTTTAATTTATGCAAAGATATCTTGACTAATTCACCTATACTTCAGTATCCCGATTTAGAAAAACCATTTATTCTTACCACAGACGCTTCAAACGTAGCATTAGGTGCGGTATTATCCCAAGGTCCAATAGGAAATGATTTACCCGTAGCTTATGCATCCCGAACATTGAATCCTGCGGAAATGAATTATCCAACCATCGAAAAGGAATTGCTTGCTATCATTTGGGCAACGCAATACTTTAGGCCATACTTATTTGGAAGAAAATTTAAAATTATAACAGATCACAAGCCATTAGAATGGTTAGCAAGTTTGAAAATTCAAAATTCGCGATTAGTTAGATGGAGATTAAAACTTGAAGAATTTGATTATAAAATCGAATATAAGAAAGGTAAATTAAATACGAACGCTGATGCCCTTTCCAGAATAGAACTTAACGCACTCGAAACACAATCAAATACAGCAGATCCTGGAGAAATTGACATAGACATTGAACAATATCTATTGAATGAAAATTCAGACCATATCGATATATCAGAAAGTGATTTAGATCAATACTTAAAATCCTTACCAAGTAAGGACAAAATTCAAATAATATCAGATATACAAATTAAGGGTCCAAATAACGATACAGGGTTAAAAACCAATCATACATCAATAGAAGATCCAATAATGTCAATGAAAATATCAGAACGTTGCGTTAACCAATATAATAATCAAATTCTAGTTGATACTAATAAAATTGTTAAAAATATGAGAGTGGAAATAACAAAGCCATTTAATACCAAAAATAGATTAACTATTACATTCCCCGAAGAAAACATTGAAGACAATATAATTAAACTTTTTAAAGAATATATTGATCCTAAAACGCCTTATTGTATTCATTTTAAAAATATAGAAATAGTATCTATATTCTGTAACACTATTAGGAGAATCTTTAAAAATAATGCATTTAATATAATCCAAAGTACCAATTTTGTCGATGATGTAGAAAATGTAAATGATAGAAATGAAAGAATTAAATTTCAACATGAAACCAAATCAATTCATAGAGGAATCAATGAAACCGAATTAGCAATCAAAAGGAAATATTTTTGGCCATCAATGCATGATGATATTTGCAAATATATCAACAATTGCGAAATTTGTTTAAAATCAAAATACGAACGACACCCTCACGAAATAAAATACGAACTAACCGAAAATAGTAAAGCCCCTTTCGAACACATACACTTAGATACTTTCCAAATCAATAAAGAAAAATTTCTTACAATAATAGATACATTTTCGAGATATGGTCAAGCCTATTATATGGGATCCAATACAGTGATAAACGTAATTGATAATCTTATACTGTTTGCAACTCATCATGGTATTCCAAGAAAAATAACAACAGATCAAGGAGTAGAATTTAATAATTTTATGTTAAAAGACTTTTGCAATTTGTACAATATAAAATTACATTATACGTCTGTTGGAAATTCAAACGGCAATAGCCCTGTCGAACGAATGCATTCCAGTATAATAGAACATATTCGGTGTTTAAAAATTAAAAGTCACGAGAAGTCGGTAATTCAATTAATGCCTATCGCAATTCTAGGTTACAATAACTCAATACATTCGGTAACAAAATATACACCGTTCGAAATTCTAAACGGAACAAATTCGGTAAATAATCCCCTCGAAATGACCGAAGAAATGCTAATGAACGAATATATAATAGAATATAGAGAAAACGTTAAAGCAATTCATGAAATAGTTAAAAGGAATAATGCGGAAGCAAAAACAAAGCTAATCACCAAACTCAACACTGACCGAAAAGATTCCCCAATTTATGAAAAAAATAAACCAGTATATTTACAAACCAAACCCCGAAATAAACTATTACCCAAATTTTCAAAACATAAATTAACAAAGAATGACGAGATTCACGTTAAACTAGATAAGAAAACCGTTCATAAGAAATTCCTTAAACCAACAAGAAATCTAACAAATCAAATTCCTGTTTCAGATAATAATGAAGTCATTCCTACTACTTCTGCTTATAAAAATCCTTCCAATTATTCATAGTCAAAAAATCTCAATAACACCCCTACCAGACGATACAGGTATGTTACCATTTAAGTTAGGTCAAGCTTTTATTATTAATTATAACCATGTATTACTACACTTTATAGACTTAGGCCCACTAATAGATAGTTTTAATACACTTAAGGAAACTAATATAAGGGTAATAAATAAAAACTTAGCTAATGAAGCAATAATAAATAAGTATTTAGAAAATAATTCTGAAATTCATATTATTACTAAAAACATAGAAAATAAGCTAGATAACATATTAAATTCTAATAACCACATAATACATAAGAGAGGACTCTTTAATATTGTAGGGTCAGCAAACAAATTTTTATTTGGTTCTTTAGATGCCAACGATGGGGAAAAAATTAATGAAATGATTTTAACGTTACAAAGAAATCAGGATAAAATAATTCAAAAAGCAAACGTACAGATTTCTCTATCGCAACATTTAGTTGACAACTTTAATGAAACCATAACCAAATTAAATCAAAATCAAATAAAATTAATTAATGAATTCGAAATACTACAAAAAGATACGCAAAACCGCCTCAATTGGATTTATTTTCATGTACTGTTCTCCCAAATGGCTGCTAATTTAAGGCTTATCGATCAGTTTCTCGAACAAATAGAAAATGCTATTACTTTTGCAAAATTAGGAACATTGCATCCAGATATTATCTCAATCGGTGATTTAAAAGACATATTTAAATTATTAGGACATTTTCATGATGAAAATGAATTAATTCAAACAGATTTTTCAGACCTCTATTCTATAATTAAAACCGAATCACATTTGTTAAATACTAAACTGATATTTGCATTAAGTATTCCTATCGTTCACCCACATATATTAGACTACTATCACTTAATACCCATTCCAACAAATTTAAATCAAACACTTATACCACCCCTTCCTTACCTTGTACTCAACGAGAAGACATACCAATACCAAGAAAACGAGTGTCAGAAGCTATCAAAAAATTTCATATGCAACAAAGAAGAACACATAATTCAAGAAAGTTGTATTACTTCAATAATTCGAAATCAACCACCGTTTTGTTCATTCACCCTAATTGAAATCAATGAACCCATCATAGAAAAAGTCACATCAGACAACATCATTATTCTAACAAAAAGAAGAATACAAATTAAAGAAAAATGCAATGATGATGAAGTCCAATTTAAAACCATCATCGGAAATCAACTACTCGAATTACCAGCAAACTGCCAAATCGAGCTCAACGGAGAAAAAATTGCAAACTATGAAACAAAACATTTTGGTCGTCCTTTGTTTCTCCCAAAAATTAATGAAAATATTTCACTTCCAAAAACTTCACATAGAATAAAGATAGAAGAAGTTTCGCTGTCCAATCTTCATCAAATCCAGAAACAAATTAAATCACTACAGCCAATAACAGTCGAAAAATATCAGGAAACTTTCGATTGGTCCCGAATCACTACAATCAGTATTTTGATAGTCATCTGCATTTATGGATTATTTAAAATCTATCAGAAGATCATCAAAATCAAACAGAACCACTCCGAGAAAACCAGAGTTGCCATCTCCGATGTCGATGCCAGTCTTGATGATGGAGGAGTTATATATTAGCATAATATATTTTCTCACACTAAATTACTTGAAGAAGCAGAATTCGATTCCGATGGAATCTTATTGCATTTTCTGATATGCTGATGTTATGTATTTTTATTTTACCTCATAGTTATGAGAATATTATTTTTCAGTCTAAGATTTGCTGTCCTATAGATAACTTGTAATTTTAAATCTTAATAAAAACTTTTTAAAAAGAAGTTATTTGAAACGAAATATATTTTTAAATTTCGCTTTTTTCGACCTTATAAAATGCGTAGATTACGAAAATCATAGTCACTAATTTCCGTCTGTCGGTCTGTTCGTTTCTTTAAACCACTATATTTCGGAATCTACTGACCCGATTTAAACATAATTTGCGTTGCTAAAAAAATCTGGAGATTTTGACAGGGTTGAATTTTTATTAAGGGTTGAAGGGTCAAAAAGTTGTAAAAATGTATAAGTTGTAACGTGAATATCTGCTAGGAGGAATATATGATTTGAACCAAATTTGGAATACATATTAGGGATACATTGAAGAAAATATTGGTAAAAGTTTCATCCCTTAAAAATAAGCCCTTGTAGCCAGTTTGCTCTTTAATTTAATTTTTCAAAAA
>CAUVYR010000077.1:0-20171 GCA_963556235.1 Cryptophagus acutangulus | reverse complement strand
GTTTGGCCTTAATGTCGCCGCCATAAATGTTATACATAATATATGATATAAAAACGTCAGTTTAACGTATAATATTTTAATTTGCAGATTAAATAAAACCCGTATAATTAATTTGTTAACTATTGTTTTTATTGTATAATTTAAAAAAAAATTATATAACCATATAAAAACAAAGAATAATATTGCACTAATAAGGAACACAAACGAAAAATACTACAAATATTACATAATTTGGTAAATAAAAAGGTACAAATTTGTACATTTAATGTACATATAGTTATGATATTTATAAATACTATAACTTAAATTAAAATATATAACTATATGGAAACAAAGCATATTGCAACAAGGAACACAAACGAAAACTAAAGATCACTCATTTTTTTATATGAAACGCGTACATTTGTACAGTTACGGACCGCGAGATCTGGTTCAATTAGGGTAGGCTATACAAATTAATCGAATGTCGTATATTGATTTATTTTAATTATTTGTCGTCAGTTCAAAACTCAAATAATTGAAATACATCAATCCACTACATTCAATTTATTTCCATAGCCTACCCTAATTGTACTAGATCACGCTGTCCCTAATTGTACATATGTATATAATATTGTATTATAACAAATAAATTTACTTACTTACTTACTTATAACATAAAATAAAACTATATTCAGTAAAACTATACATAAATAAAAACGTTAAGATATGGCGAGTTCATTGTGTTATATATATTTATTATAGTTGTTTCACCTATAAATAACACAGTGAATTTTGCCCCTTAAAATAAATCATATTATATAAAAAAAACATTTATAACGACCGACATTTTGAGTATGAAACGTTAATACGTTAATTATTATTGATGACGAAGTCACTGATTTTCAGTTGTCGCCGCAGCAATTGTTCTTCTTCTCGAACGCCCTCCTTCTCTATCCGAAGCAGTACGCAACCAGGATTTAATAACACTTTCGACATCTTTTAGGGTAGCATCTTTGCAGTTCAGGTTTTTCCTTACAACACCTGCCAGTAAAATGTGTATAGTTTTAGTATATATTTATAAAATATAAAATTGATTTTTAATCATTATTGATTTTTACTTTCAAATTATGTGGAAAATTTAAGCAGTTAAACAAAAACTAAAACAGTTTTGTTTGATGAAATCTATAAATAATATTGATTGATTGAAAAATTACATACGCAAAATCAATCAAAATTATAAAAAAATGTACATGGCATTTTCAAGTACTATTGGAAGCACAAAAATGAAAACAATTTTCTAAATCTGGTTACTTTAATTCATTGTATATACAATGAATTAAGATAATCAGATTTAACAAAGTGTTTGCATTTTTGTGCTCCCAATTGGACATAATTCAAACACAAATTAAAAGTTAACTCGGTATATAAATATATGTTCTTTAAGTTTAAATTTAATTTGCTTATTCTTATTTGCAATAACTTTTCAATTTGGTTTTATTTATATAACATCGTGTGTTAAAAACAAACAAAACCAATTTTTCAAAAAGAAAAATGTAAAAAATATAATTTGAAATATTTCTCACCTAATATCAATTTTATTATGTTTGTTAAAGATACAAAACCATTTTTGTCATGTCTGCCTAGCCAATTGTATGATTTTGCCAAGTCGTTGGTCATGATAGTTGCTAGAATTCTTCTAATACAATCAGTCAAATCTTTGCCTCCAATTTGTTGCAATAAGGCACACTAAAATACGAAAATAAAATGTTAATAAGATGTAATTGGAGGAACATCGTATTCAGTGGTCTATAGATCGAATACAAAGTGAGCCAAAAAAATAAATTAGAGTAGGCCATAGAAGAAAATCGAATGTCGTAGATTGATTAATTTTTTATTATTTGAAGTTAGTTCAAAACTAAAATAATTGAAATCAATCAATCTACGACATATGATTTTTTTCCAAGACCTGCCCTAATTAATTTTTTTTATTGCGCCTATTGTACAATGTTTTAACTTACATTGGATTTAAAAACGATGTCATCGGCTAATTCCATGTTAAAATTTAGAAGCCGACCATTTTCTTTTATTTGTTGGAATTCATTAGTATTAATTATAGGATTATCAGAAAGATTGTTCCCATTCATCATTGACATAATGCATCTTACATCAGTAGATAGTTTTGATATTTTAGCTAATACTTGAATTAGCAATGCTAAAAAACAATTAGACAGGTTATAGAAAACTTAATAATTTATATAAATTGTTATACCTTTCATCGTTTTGCTATCGTCACTTATTACTTTATTGGTAAAAGTTTTTTCTAAATCCATTAATGGTGAGCGGTGTCTATTCGGTTTTGATAATTTCTGAAATGATTTTTGACTCATTGATGATCTACTCGTGTGAGATGTGGAATCGCTTATTGTCTCGCTTAAATCATTATCGCTGTTTGTGATATTATTATCGCTGTTTGTGGGATTATTATCGCTGTTATTGAGATCATCATTTAGTTGCAAACCCCCATTATTCGATTTCTGTGTTTGAGAATATGGGTTTTTCTCGGATTTTTTATTCTGTTTTTGCTCCGGTTTTTTCTCGAGATTTTTCACAGGTTTTTTCTTCAACATAGTTTGACTTCTTTTTTTTACTTCCTCGTCAGTAACACATTTTGGTACTGCAGGCAAAGAGTCAGATGAATCTGATGAATAACTAACAAAATCATCATTAACGACGAGATGTATTTTTCTAGTATCAACTTCACTTGCGGAAGCACCCGAACTGTTAGTTTCAAAATATTTGTACTTTGTTACAGCTTTTGAATAATCACCTAAAATTATTAATACAATTAGATTTGTTTTACATTGACATACTATTTCAATTTAATAAAAAATTTAAAATAAAGTTACCTGAAGTATATAGAATCTTGATACGGCATTTCTGAGAAGACTTTGTATCTATAGGTAAATGTTTCATAACTGCATTTCTCTGTTGTTGGTCTGTTTTGAAAGGAAACCAATAACAATAACTTTGATTTTCTTGAGAAAACATCCAAGTGCTTGAGATCAGGTTCATTGGAGTGATACCATCCAATGCTTCATCCGGATATTCAACTATAACATAACTTTTACAAATATAATTATAAAATTCTTATTGCCGTCAGTTTCTGAAGTAGTAAAAATATGAAAAACAACTAATACTATACAATAATAAATAATGTTAATAGACAATTTAGTAGGAAGAATGAATAAGAGCACTTGCGACAAAAATATCATCAAAAGGAAGTACCACCATTTTGGTAATAATGTCATTTATGTCATATAAAATTAAAGCCGCATTTTCATCAAAATTAACTGTATAACAATGTAAAAGAGCACTATCTGTAGGATACTTACAAAAAGAATCTATAATTAGCATTTTCTTTCCTAATATCAATATTTGATTATCTCTTTTAACAAAATATTTTATGTTTATTAAATGATTCTTTTTTAGCAAAACATAGCTATTGGCTTTATTATTTTTCAACATAATTTTTTTTTGTTGGTGAATAAATTTATTGAAATATTCTCCTTCGAAAGACAGGTATATTCCTTCAGGGTTATTAACAGGTTCTACTAATAAAAAGGGTTGTAAGTTATTAATTTTATGAAAACTCAGAGCTGAAGCAGATTCTAATTCCATCAATCTATTTACTATCTGTTGCAAAGGATGGTTCGATTTTCTTAATTTACTTTTTAAACTGAATAAAAAATTTTCAAATGCAAAACAGCTAAAGTCTTCTAAACACGAAAAATTTTTAGCATCCGCTGCCAAATGATACAAACTGTGCGTATTATATATCGCAAACTCTTTTCCATAAATTTTAATCGCATGTTTCACAAACAAATGCAATAGTTCATTTGAATAATTATTATACGTATTATTTAAATTAACTGTCAATAATATAGTAATTCCAAATTTAAGGAGCATAAAGTTTGAATATAATTTTAATGGTAACATTTTTGATAACATTATTGGACCAACATAGAGTAAGAACGTTCGTAGTTCTGTGGCTTTCCATCTCTCTAAATCCTTTAAAGGTCGTAACTTTCTATTAAATTCATCAGGCAAGAAGCTATTACAATGATTTAAGTTATCATTATAAAATATTGTATTAATTTGGTATCGACGGCTCGTGTCACGCCAAATAAATAATAATTTTCTCATTACACCTAAAACCACACTGTGCATGTAGTCCAATGGAAAACTCGTAACCAAACCGATATTTAATTCCGCTAATGGAGAGTAACCTTTTTGATGATTTTGGTATAGATTTGCAGAAAAGTCAGCATCGAGTCTAAGTGAACATTTACCATCAAGAAAAATCATTCTTTTATTGTAATATTGACCTTTTATCAAACACTTATCGCAGCCATAATAGCCATTATGCCCTTTGACGTTTTTCAAATATGATTTGGCAGGAGTATCGCAACAGAATGCCTTTATTTTTATTGGTATATGTTTATTTTTCAAGTTTATTCCATTATTAATAATTTCTTTCAGTTCAATAATAAACGTATTTAAAAATTGTAATAAAGGAGGTTTTTCTGCGCCACAATAAATTGCCACTGGAAATGGTGTGCTTTCTATTTCTAGCGTTTTGCATAAAATAGGCCAAAAAGATATGCTCGAACTTTTGTATAAAGGTAATCCATCTATGTTAAATAAAAGACTCAAACTATCGATATTAGAATTAGATAGTGTTGATTCCGCTAATTTTGTTAAATATTTCTCAATTCCAAAATAGTAAAAGTGCCCTGAACCCATGATTTCTATATTTATATTTCGAGGAGTTTTTAAAAATGTCCTAGAATCTTTAGGAAAGTTATTAATGGTGGGATTCTTGGAAAGCCAGCCCAATAATTCTGTTAAAGCCACAGATGTAATTTTGTGCTTTAACGCCCAATTTCTAAGAAATAAATGCGAGTCTTCTTCCTCGTTTACAGTCTCCATTTCAGAAGTTTCTGATGACATTTCTGCATTATTTTCTGATCTACTTTGATTTGAACAATCTGATTCGTAAGACTCTTCTAACAATTCATCAGCATCGCAAATAGAGTGATTGTCATTATCAGAAGCCAAACTTCGAATTTCATCCTTGTTGTCACTATTAATAATGTCATCTTCGATTTCATTGTTTACTACTCTACTAATTTGGTTACTACTACAAAAGGCGGAACTAGTACTAGCAGCTAAATTATCTACTTCTGACAAATTCAAAACGTTTTGAACTGACTTTTTAATGTCCCTGTAAACTTGACGTTTACTTTTAAATTTTCTTTGAGGTTTCTTTATTGAATTCATATTCAATTTGTGCTCGAACTTAAAATAATAAATTTATATGTACCTATTCATATTAGCTGTTAAACTGTGTTCACTTTGAAAGACAATCGAATCGGCACATCAGATGAAGTTTCGCCGATGAAATAAGTTCTAGAAAATAATTGAAATATGTTTTTATTAATTTTTTGATTAATGCTTAAAAGCTGATGATTCACACAATGCATTTTTTGTACAATTTTTCATGCATTTATGTAATTGCTCAGTAAAATTTGCGGCAATTATTGTCACAAATTTTATTGAATAACTGGAAATACATAAAAAAATGCACAAAAGATGCTGTATGTAAATCTGCTTTAAAGTAGAATTAATTAAACTAACATTTTGCGTACAGTATTATTTAAAATTAAATTATACTTATTATTTAATTTTTTTAATTAATCTTAAATGATAAATATCAGTTTGATTAATCCAACTAATTTAAGTTTTATTAAAAAGCTTTTTATAATAAAAAAAATAAACTTATTACGTTTGTTTACTTACCACTTATTTATTGTAAATTGGGAAATTGTAGTTGTAAACCCAAAACCGCTGCACAAAGCAAATAAATCGAACAATAAGTAGTTGAAGCCTCCCCCAAAAAAAAATCACGCTGAATGAAACAAATCCTAAAATATAATTCAAATGTTTTTAGTTAATGTTTTAAATAATATGCATAAAAGCTGATTCACACAATGCATTTGTACAAATTTTTATGCATATTGCGTATGCTCAGTGAAATTTGCGACAGCAATTAATTGTCAAAAATTTCATTGTTTAACTGCGAAAAAGCATAGAAAATGCACTGAAAATGCGTCTGAATCTGCTTTAAAGTTAAATTAACTAAACTAACGGTATTATTTGCAAAAAACAAAATTAAACACGTGCAGAGATAAAGATAATGAGGTTATAAAATCACAAATGACCGTATAGTGTATTTAGAATAAAATAATACGTATTAAAATTGTATTTACTTACCACTTATGTATTGTAAATTGTGAAATGATGTACAGACAAAATCGGCATAAACCATCACGAAGCAAAATCAACTATGCACACAATCACAAAGTAACTATAAAAATGGCAGAATGGCGTCCCGCGTGCTCAACCTCAACGCCAACGGCAAGCTCCCATAATACACCAGAATAATCAATATTTTCCCTTTCTCGCGACGCACAACAAATGCGTAGTGTACAAAAATAGACCAAACATAAGAAAATAATTATGCTTAGATAGTGGCATAGACGATTAGACGCGCCAATAATAAAATTTATTATTATGATGTATTCTTGTTTGATTCTATAATTTTACTGCGATTATTAAAAAAATAATTAAACCAATAATTTTGCATATATAAGTTTACATGCTTATAAACATTAATAAATATATTTAATTTACATAAAACTAAATGAGAAAGACACGCATAGCTATATAAGTTTATAATTATATGTATCATCTAAATTATAAAGAAGCAAATAATTATAAAAATTATTAGCTTATTTAATTATATATTATTTATATAAAGTTACGTCGGTGTTAAGTAGAAAAACAATATTGGCCCAACCTATTGCCAACATAAAACCTAAATTAAACAAATGTTTGTTAACCAACGTCGGTACTACATTTCGGAAATGTATGTTAGCCGCTGCCAATCTAATTCCGCCCGTTCCGGCATTTGCCCAACCATCGGCCAACGCTTATGTGTTTGCTGGGCACTTTCATAATTAATAATTACCATTTATTTCCCACGGTTGGGTTTTGCTTGTGGACGGTTGTGGTTGTGGTTGTGTACGTTCTTTTTGTTTTTTAGAATTTTCAGTAAAAGCAATAGCATGAGCATTTGAGTTTGCTGTTGCTGTAGCTAAATCTTCAAAAAAGACGTCCATATGAGATCTATCTTCTTGGAAGACAACTGGTGGAACTGTAAATTTAAAATTGAATAAGTTTACTCAAAGTTAATTAATTTAATATATTTACTAAAATCCTTTTCAACGACTTTTTCCACTTCTTGTTGTTGTTGTTGATCTTCTTCTTTTTCTTCTTCTTCTTCTTCATTATTTTTTTTGTTTATTATTTCATCTTCTTCTGTGATTTTATTGTCGGGGATGTAGTCAATGTTTCTTAAAAAATATGTTTGGTTGTCGTGTTGATTTAATAGATATGCCGGGAAAATTTCAATATGTTGTTTAATCATTTGGGTCAGTTGCTTTTTGGTAGATCCGACTATACACGTTTTAAATAGTGAACGCACCACACAGCCAAAATAGGTTTTGTTGTGCATAATTGCATAACACACATTGGCTGAGTCGGTGGTGCGTTCCTTTATTATAAGACGGTTAAAATTAGTCGAGTTTTCTGAAAAGTTAAAACCTTTTTTTGAATATGCCATTGCAAGATTTCTACTTTTAAAAGCTGACGTTACAGTGTAACAACTAGCCTGGCAGTTTAAGGTTATTTGTCTGGCATAATCGCCATAACATTTTAGTATGGCCTCTAAAATGTCATTCTTCGTTTGTAATAACAAATAGTGCTTAGCACAAATTGCAAAATATAATTTAAAATTTGGAACATTCATATATAACCGATCAAAGTCGTGTGCTTCTAGCGGTTTGTTATGTAATTGTAGATTGAAATTATGTGTTTGGTGTTCCGCTTTTTCGCTTGTGTTGAAAGACATCAATCGCTTGTAGTTCAAATTTTGAAAGTTTCCAGTAACAAAAAAGTCCAAGCACTGTATCATATCAAATACTTTTTCTTCAATAATAAAATTTTTCATTAATATGGTTTTTTCCTGTTTGTGAGTCGTCGTTGTTTGTCCCTCAATTTCAAATTCAATATGTTCCAGGTCCAATGTCTCCTGAGGCGTATCTATTACTATATGTTGCAGTTCACGTAATTTTACCAATAAATGTTCCGTATTTTGATCAATGTAGGTGGCAAATTTTTCCATTTTCATGGTTTTTATTGCTCCTAGCTTAATCAATGAATGGATGTCGTCATCCATAATTTTCGTGTTCAAACTGTTGTCGTTCATTAAAGTCTCGCCCGACATTGTTAAGACCTTCTCTATCCTTAAATGTGAATTTTCTTTGATGTGCTTTAGATAGCATTCTATTTTAAAGAAACACGATCTGTGCTTGAATAGTGCTTCTTTAAATAGCTGGTGTTCAACGTCTTCCCCGAAATTTAATATTAATGCTATGAACCAGTTCATTAGGTTTATATGTTTAATCATATTCTCCTCTGGTTCATAGCATTGTATGTAGCTAGTCCATATAGCGGTGTTGGTGTGGCGGAGGTATGTGAAAAGGTTGCCGTAAGGTTTTAGCAAATATTTGTGCACGTATTGCACCTTGGCAACCTTTTCTCCGAACACTCTAACTACATCCTGCCCCTTGGTGGTGTCAAGACACAACTTCTCGCCGACGTGCAATGGCGAGAGTTGCGTCGCAACGTGCAGTTGCACGATTTTAATGGCGAATTCATCCGCCACCATTTCACGGCTCGTGGACAGACCGTTTGCAAAAGTAGCCTATTTTAAAAAAAAATCAATTAATATTAAATTCCTTTTTTCAAATTCATTTTACCTTCATCCCATGGGCTGCCTTGTAAAAAAGTACATTTGGTCCTCCATTGGATGAAGACTTTTGGGTGGCGTACGACTCCAATTGGGCAGTTACTTGCGTAGCAAACTGTACCCAATCTGAGGCGTACACCACCAGTTGTTCGGCTAGGGGATGTCGTCCCATCATGGTGACCATCCTCGCACCATCGATGACCGTATTCGATGTGGTACTCATACGGGCTAAGGCTCCAAATACCACAGACTCGATGAAGTCGGAGCGGATACTCTTTGCATCCAGGTCTGTGTTCATCAAAACAAAGACCTGGTCAAGGTTGTACCCGCCGAGCTTAAATTCTAACCAACACTTGTCTATAAAATTAATTAGGGTTGAATTTGTGCAAAATATTTTAATTTTTTATTATATTTACGTGGGTAGTCCTGCGGCCATTTTGTCGACAATGCCGAGGTCAATTTCCTGTTCTGGCAACGAACGCCATGGCAATCCGCGAGCTGAATAGTGAATCGGCTCGAAACCACCAACGATTCCAGAATTTCACTGGCCACAATAACCGAATCGATATCCAGGAGGGTTTTTAGGCCCTCCTTGGAAGCAACGCTGCTTGCTCCGAAGGATGTCATTAAGACAGATGAATAAACAAAAAACAAAACCAAAAGCGGTCGTAAACAAAACGAACAATGGAGATTAGTTTTCAAAAAAACTGTGTTTAGTACTTACGCAAAAGCAGTACAATAACGAAAAGCGGTTGAAACAAATTCAAAAGCGATCCGAAACAAAACGAACAGTAGAACTTGGCGAAACAGTAAAGCTGAAAAAAAAAATTTAAAAATTATGATTGAAAAAAAAAAATTAAAATTTTTAAAAAAAAAAAAAAAAATTTAAATTATTTTTTTAAAACATTAATTTTAATTGCTATTTAAAAAAAAATTCCCAAAGAAACGCTCACCAAAACACTTAGCAGCACAAGAGACAGAATCAACCACGTGTTCCCCTATAGGTCGACTGTTTTTTTTTAGGAAACTTTAGACAATAATTTCCCTTACTTTTAAGAAGTATTTGATAAAATGTCACTCTTGCATTTCGATTTAGAATATTTTTCTCTATTTTTGAGCAAAAGTTTTTTTACCCACTTTTTTTTTTTTTTAAGTCCAAAGTTTAGTAGGCAAAAAATTTTTTTATTTTTTTTCTCGACGAATTAGACGTTTTTACGCATTTTTTAACTTAACAAGAATCTGAAAAATTTTTGAATTTTTTCTCTATCTCTATTTTGAAAATAACCTGCGCGTACGCAACTAAGGCAACTAAGGAACTAAGGAACTGCGCCTGCGCAGTTCCTATGCGTACAAAAAATAAAATTTTCAAATTTTTAAAAAATATAAATTGCTCATCAAACACTTACCAGAATACTTAACAGCACAAGTTACTAAATTGGGTTTTTTCCGCACTTCTATAGGTCGATTTTTAAAAAAAAAAAAAAATTTAAATTATTTTTTTAAAACATTAATTTTAATTGCTATTTAAAAAAAAATTCACAAAGAAACGCTCACCAAAACACTTAGCAGCACAAGAGACAGAATCAACCACGTGTTCCCCTATAGGTCGACTGTTTTTTTTTAGGAAACTTTAGACAATAATTTCCCTTACTTTTAAGAAGTATTTGATAAAATGTCACTCTTGCATTTCGATTTAGAATATTTTTTTCTATTTTTGAGCAAAAGTTTTTTACCCACTTTTTTTTTTTTAAGTCCAAAATTTAGTAGGCAAAAAATTTTTTTATTTTTTTTTCTCGACGAATTAGACGTTTTTACGCATTTTTTAACTTAACAAGAATCTGAAAAATTTTTGAATTTTTTCTCTATCTCTATTTTGAAAATAACCTGCGCGTACGCAACTAAGGCAACTAAGGAACTAAGGAACTGCGCCTGCGCAGTTCCTATGCGTACAAAAAATAAAATTTTCAAATTTTTAAAAAATATAAATTGCTCATCAAACACTTACCACAATACTTAACAGCACAAGTTACTAAATTGGGATTTTTGTCCGCACTTCTATAGGTCGACTTTTTTTTAGCAACTTTCTTATTTCTTAACCGATTTTGACGTATGATACCTTAAAAGATTTGTCTCGTCGTCAAAAGAATAGTCGTGCAAAAAAAAATTTTGGTTCTGACCATTAAGGCATTCAAAATATTTTTTTTGCTATAATTTTCTTAGATTAGGTACACCTATTTTTTGTTTTTTGTTTTTTGTTTTTTTTTTTTTAATTGAATAGTAGACATCTAAACCTATTTTTTGATGTATGGCATGCCCTGTCACCTCCTTAATTTCTTTTTTAATTAATTGAACAAGTTTTCAATTTTCTATACTTTACAACGTTTTTTTTTCCTATTTTTCAACGTTTTTCGACAAAATGTCATTCTTGATTTTTTGTTCAGACGATTTTTTTCCATTTTTTGACAATTTTTTTACAATTTTTGGCGCATTTTTATTTTTCCTTTGTTCTCATTCGACGCTGTGTTGATCGGGAGACCACGTGCGTGTACCGCTCCCGCAAAATGACTAAAAAAGTACCGTTTTTTTGTCTATAATTCCGAATATATGTTGTGGAAATTATTGGTGATGTGTGTCTGGATATGGATACTGAAAAAAAATTAGAAAAACCAAAAGGATGCCCGTGATATGGATGGTTATGAGAAAGGGAACAAAGGGAGGCTGTTCTGTGATAGTTGAAAGAAAACCCGGTTGACAGGCTGGGAAAGTGGTGGAATCGGAAAATTTTTGGTCAAGGAGGAGCAGATGACCACCCTGGACACAATCCAGACGAATTTTTTTTTTTTAAATTTTTTTTTTTATAATAATTTACAATTGAAGTAATTGTATTGTCCTGAATAATAATATTAATAATTGACAATTAACATTTGTATGTTAATAAATAATTATTTGTATATTTTTTTATCCAACCGATCCCATCATTACCAAGGTTAATTTGAGGTTAATTTTCTTGAGGTAAGTTTGTTGATTTATTTTTTTTAGGTAAATTTTTTCAAGTTAATTTTTTTGAAGAAAAAAAAAGTTAGGTTAGGTTTTTTTGAGGTTGATAAATGTTTGGTTTGAGGTTTAAAAAATAATGTCCGTAAAAATATATTTATAAATAATGTATTTATTTATTTCACACGGTTAATTTGGCAAGGCAAATTAAGGGATGCAACAAGGTTAATTAATAAAGTAATCTGTCATTATATGCTAAAAAAATAGCTATTTATGCAACCAGTTAGGAAATGCATTTTTTTGTGTAACGAGCGGATTTCTGCGGGACGAGCGCAGCGAGTTCTGCAAAATAACGCGAGTTACACAAAATAGCATTTCCTAACATGTTGCATACAAGATTTTTTCTAATTTTTACAAGAACCTTCTCAAAAAAGAGTTTTTTAAACTTATGATATTAATAATTTAGTGAATTTTATCAAAACAAGTAGGCTTTATTCGGAACTTTTCATCACCAGTTGTGAAATATTTTTCATTACATCACCAGTTGCGTAAAATGTGCCGTTTGCCAACTACAATCGATTTTGAAAAGTCACATTTTACATGCCAAAATTAGAAAAAAAAATAAACTAGAATTTTAATGATAAATTTTTTTTATTTTTATTTAATATATATATTTATAAATATTATAATTTTTAATTATTATAAATAATAATGTTTCCTTTCCCACCGCCTCTTCCTCCACGGCGACCACCCCTCCAACCCCTCCATCCCCCTCGTCTTCCCTTGCCGCCACGACCTCGATGACCCTTCCTAAACATAAAAAAAAATTTATTTAGAGGCCGCCTATAATTACTTTTAATAATTTTTTGTCTCTATTAAATAAAATTTAAATACTTTTAGTAATTTTTGAAAAATACTCACTGTTTTTTTTTTTTTCTTTTTTCTTCTTCACCTTTTTCTCCATCACCTCCTTCGGTGGTTTTTTTGGTGCTGGTGCTAGTGCTAGTGCCCTCCCGCTCGGTTGAGGCTTTCTTAGCCTCGACCGCAGCCGCGGAGGCCAATGCTGCCTTCGTCGCGGCCGCAGCTGTTTCGGCTGCAGTTAGAGCAACCGCAGCCATTCTACACTCTTCTTCTTTCGCCTGGGCCGCATTCACCGCCGCGACGGCCAACGACAAACAGTCGGCCAAACAGTCTTTTTCCATAATTCTTCTTACTTGGAAAGTTAAAAAAACAACAACGACGCAAACAGAAACAATGTCCTCAAAGGGTCAGCGCGGAATGACCATACCACTCACACTCTTTGACGTTTGTACAGAAGAAGAAGAAGAAGAAGAAGAAGAAGAATGAAAAACAAACAATAAAAGGTTAATAAGGACAAAATAATATAAAAGGCAATTATGTCTGTTATAAATCAAAAGGAGTACTTAAAGAAGTGTCTTAAAATTGGGCAAGTGCCCGGTGAAAAACGAAAACGAAAGAAGAAAGATAAACAGGTCAGTGACACATTGCATACCTATTTTATAATTACGACATAAAGGTTTATTATTACATTTTAAACAATTTGGTTTATTTGCAGACTGAAAATAATTGATGACAACATTGACGTCGTAGTTTTAAACGAACTAAATGATTCAAACAATGTTAATGAAGAGGATCCTCAAATTGTGGAAATAATAGTTGATCGCCCGCCGTCACTGCGAATTGATGAAAAAACCAACAGCAAATTATGTAAACCAATTGGCGAGGCATATTTTGAAAGAACAATAAAAAGTGAACCAAATTCCGATAGTGAATTCTCTACTTGAACACTAAAATTGGAAAAGTCAGCCCAAGCATCGCGCAAAAAACGCCTCAATTCCGACCACGATATATTTCCAGCTAGGAAAGAAAAGCAAAACAATAACAACACTGATACTGATAATTCACCTCCTAGAAAATATTGGATAAATGACAAAGAGAAGTAAAAAGTGCCCGAAGTAAAAGTGTCGTACATTCATATCTCATAAAATTAGCCGTTGGGATGATCGCGATACAAGTGGCGGTTCTTTTCCAAAAGAATGAAAAGAAAGTGTAGCAGCAAAAACACTTGATGGAAAAAAGGCTGGCTTACAAAACGCGACCGATTTGGTCACAGAAACCATTAAACTGAAACGAAAGGAACAGGAAGAATTTGGCGTTAAAAAATGAATTTGGCGTTAATTACGATTTTAAATTAAATTTTTGTTGCAAAAATGTAAAATTAATATTTTGACGACAAATAAAAATGTGATTATATCATCGGTAACCAAGAAACGCTAATTTCTAAAAACAAAAACTATTGTTTTACTGCATTGTTTTGATTTAGCGAGCGAGAAAGTCAGCAAAAAGATCTAGAGCGGGAAAGTGACAACTTCTCGGAAAACGCCAACTTTTCGTTGTCAAATGAAAGCATAAAGGCCTACTTTTATATGCGATTGTAGGAAATAAAAAAATTAAACCGATTTTTTTCCAAGGCCTACACCAATATTCATTTTTTTGTTGTTCACCCTATATATGAAATGATATAAAAATATGAAATATATAAATAATATATATAAAAAATATATACAGAAGGTATGCGTTAAATAAAAAGACATATTCCGGGGCGTTCACGACCATCGAAACATGAAATGAATGTATATTGACATTCACATTTTAAACTGGTCAAAATTTTGAATTTGATATAGTAGCGACTAAAAAAAATGTTAATGTTTCGGTGTGGTCTATAAGCCATCGAAATTTGTTCCCTTATTTTAGCTAAACCTAACAAAAAACAAACTAAATTATTATAATATAAAAGTACATTTATTTCGTCACACATTTACGACATGATGTGACTAAAATTCGCGAATTATTATACCAGCGAATTATTTACTGGTTTTTCTTCTGCTTCAATCGCTCGGTAGCGTTTTTCATAAATTGCTTCACAAATAATATCGCCTGTTTTTCGTCCTTAACCGCCTGAGATATTGCCATGGACTCTAGATATCAATATATTAAAATAGTTAGTGTCCAATAAACTAGTATTTAACTCATATTTATACAACACATTTCAAAATGTGAGTGCATAAAAACAGGTGCAAAAAACAAGTGATGCATAAAAACAGGTCCATATGTATTTAAATAAAAACTGGTGTTTTATATTAGTAAACTGTAAATATCTTACTTAAAATCAATTGCCCAACTTTAAGGGATTTGAATTGCTTTTTATTTTTTACCCCCTCCCAATTGTAACACTTCAAAATTGTGTCATGAATTAATTTTGACAGTACTCTTTTAGTGAAATCCGTAGGATTATCACCGCCTACACGAGAAACTTCAATTATCTAAAAATTTTAAAAAATGGATTATAAGTATTTTAAGTAGCCAATAAATATATTTTTTCTGAAACCTACTGAATTTTTCATATTTTCATCGCTAGCCAAATATGCTTCAAATTCTTCCAAATCTACTTCTGTCATTACCGGTAAATTAAATTTATTAAATATTGACTCATCAAGGTTTAATAACAAATTAACATTTGTGTTCCCTTGCAATTTATTTTTGATACATTAATTTCACTTAAAATTTGGGTCAGTGTTCCTCGTTCAATTGCTTGTTTTTTTTTATTATTTTATTTAAACACTCTTAAACATGATTAAAGACATGAGATTTGAAAAAAATAGTAATCAAATTAAACTTACCAATTACGTTTGCTTGATGATGACAACATGTACAGCCAGTTATGGTTTCTTCTTCTCTATTTGATAATACACTCTAAAAAAAATATTTTTAGATTTATTTGCATTTTTTCTATTAAACACTAATACATATATATATATATAAATATATATACAGGGTGTCCCGAATTAAAACTTGATCTTGAAAATGCCATATATAGGCAAGCGCTATTTAGAGCTATTTTTTAGAGCTATTAAAAGATGTGTATGTAAAATGCACCATTTGCAATATAAAATGTTTTTGAACTTTAATTGTAAATGTCTTGAAAACAAATCAATCGATTTTCAAAATTTTTGTTTTGATGTATTCAGGGAAAAAATGCCTATCCAACGAGGTATTACTTACCCCATCATGCCATTTAAATTTGTATGGGTTGTAGTCGCAGCGCTAAGGGATGAAGCAAGTTGGGGGTGAGTTTACATGCAAAAGATGTCCCCCTCGAAAATAAAATCGAAGTGTTTGAGGGTTTAAAAAAAATATTAACTACCCGAAAACTCGTCTGTTATGTTTTCGATGGCCCACCCTGTATATGCGTTTGAATACTTAGTTTACATTGTTAACCAACAATTTAACAATAATTCACACTAAAATTAGGCAAATGCATTTTAGAAATTGATAAATGCTCCAATAAATCAATTTTAAAAATGAAAAAAAAAAAAATGTTTTAATTTAAAATTTTGTGTGCGGCAAATAAAGGATGAAATTCGAGCACAAGAGTTAAAAAAGTTACCGGAGTGAATCTATCCATAACTTTTAGCAATAACTTTCCCACCACGGAAAAATATATATTTTTTTCATATAATTAAAATTAGATTAATAAAGTGAAATAAACTGTTTGTTATTGTCAAGACTCAAACTATTGTGGAATTATTTGGCATTATGCAAATAACATATGATCCGCCTTATCAGCGATTACATGAATCTCACGTTGTCGAAGACACCGGAAAAGCAACACGAGCCGCGGTGCCAGCAAGGTGATCGAACGGGATGACCGATCGAACGCTGAGCTGACACAAATTGCAAAGTAACAATAATTATTGTAAGGCAAAAGACGGGAGTCTGTTTTGAGGATCGAACCATATAGGTCGATCCAAATATAATAAACGCGTCGCGAACTGGTGTCAGAGAAATATCATAGAAGACCAAGTGCCAAGATGACCATTGCCCTCCGCTCGTTGCCGCTGGGACCCATAATGATGTAAGTAAATTAATACCCTAATGTGCGGGGATCAATACGTGAGTTAATAAATATAATTTTAACACTGGTCCCTCGACTAATTTATTGGAATTCAAACCCGCTACGTTCCCCAGTCGCGTAAATCGTGACATATGGTGGAGATGCCGAGTTCCGCCGAGTTAGGTAGATTCCCCGAAATCTACCCCGTATCGATGCCAAAAAGTAACCATTAATTAATATAATAAAATCATTTCGACTAATTCTTTATAATTATTTAGACGTAAAACTACTGTCAACGAAATAAGCGTAGAACAGGAGCCAATAAACTCAGCCCCTGAAAAACTTATAACACCGTAGCATGCGTAATAACATGGGCCTCAAGATAAACCAAACACCAGGGACCAAAGCCTTTCTTCAAACTGGATGCTGAGGCTGGCATCCACCCTGGTGGTTGTGTAACAACGAAACGCCTAAATGTTACGCACATTTTATGCATTTACAAGTTGATACTCACGAATTCAGAATTTAAAATCACAATTTAACCCCGATACAAGTAAACAATAAATTGAAACTGTAGTTTTATTACCCATTTGCCACACGCCCAATTTGTTGCATTAATTTCCACCGACTTACGTGTTTTGTTATTACATAATTATACTCTCATTCCATATCACACTTATAGTAAAGGCCTGTAATATATTATGTTATACGACCCTGACAAGAACGAGACGCAGTATAACCAGTAGGGCATCATTCAATTAAAAAACGGTATAACACCAAAACTCGTCGACATGCAGTATGTCAAACGCGGACAAACCTCACACGAGACTACAATCTAAGAAATTAGGAGAAGCGGTTGGTAACCCCGTAGCAAGAAGCTCAACATACGTACCGGAAGAAACAGGAAAAGGTGACCGGGTTACAAGCAGACCCACGACGGGCTTACCAGACCTAAGCCAAATCAAGGCCGCGCCAAGAGCAAAACAGAGTGTGCAAGTGGTGGTAAGACCTGTAGGAGACACGACTATAGAACGCGAAGACGAAGGTAACGCGTGCTCCATGTTGAGCGAACAAAAGGAAAAAGAAGAACGAGAGCGAAGGGCTGCCTTGGAGAAGGCCACGAAAGACAAACGAGAGCAAGAAGCAAAGGAATTTGAAGAAGAAGAGAGGCGTAAAGCCGAACAACTACAAACAGAAGCAGATGAATTAGAGAAAATTGCAAGAGAGCGAAGAAATAGAAGGAAATTGGAAAAGGAGGCAGCAGAAAAGGCGTCGAAGGAAACGCTACAACGAAAAGAAGAAGAAAAAAGAAAATTAGCAGCAAGTGAAGCACTACGGAAAGAGCAAGAAGAAAGACGGAGAAGGGATACCATCGACGAGGAGAAGGACGAAGAAATAGCTAGACATAGCGCGGGTAAGGAAGCAGAAAAAGAAAAGAGAAAAATTGAAAAATTACGAAAAGAAGAAGCAGATAGAATAGCCGACCTAGAACCGCAGGACAAAACCAGAAGAGAAGACATGGCAGACATAACGCTAGGGGACAGTAACGCAGCAGCACGAACACCATCAGTTCCAGAATTCATTGCGCCTAAATTATTCAATCCGTCATCAACCAATCCGCTATCATTCATACGCCAATATGATAGGTGCGCGGCGGCGAACGGATGGGATGACAATTACAAAATGTTATACTTTGGAACATTTTTGGACCGCGTTGCAAACACTTGGTACAAGGACTACAAGACTAGACCCGAAAACTACTCCAAAATTTGGAGCGACATAAGTGACGACTTTATACAAGAATTCGGAGGCGCAGACGAAATAAATAACGCTATGTTTAGATTTACTAGTCGTAGACAACACCCATGGGAAGGAGTAAAAGCCTACTACTACGAGCTGAAAGCCTTAGCACATGAAGCCGATCCAAGAATGTCCGACAAAAACTTCGGACAATTCTTCGAAAATGGACTGCAACCAGCGATACGCCGCGCATACAGACTGCACAAGGACGAAACGATGACGAGGGACAAAATAAAAAGCTTGGCATTTAAACTAAACGAGTGGAACGATACAGAAACAGATAGTCAATTGGAAGATTCTGCTAGGGGGCTAAGTCTGTACGACCAAACAGCCTACCCTAGACAGCAAGAAAGGAGCAGTCGATATCCACAGAATAACTACCCACAAGGATCAAATCTACGTACTAATTACCGGGACTTCGGAACGGGCTATCGAGGCAACAATTACAGAGGTAATTACCGCCAAAATAATAGTGGAAACTCTTTTTCGCGTACAAACGGATATGGTAACGGGAACGGATCAAGGAACTACCGTGGAAGTTACAACAGGGGAAGAAGCTTCAACAACGAAGGGAATAGAGGAAGACCAAACTCCCAAGATGTTCGTTATAGAGAAACGAACCAACAGCAACTGCCTAACACACGCACCACCGATGGTAGGCCGAAGTGTTACAATTGCAATCGACCGGGCCACATCGCATCAATGTGTAGAGAACCACCTCAGAACAGAGAACGCAGAGTGTCGTTTGGTGATCGAGAATCGCCGAACCCAAACGGGGGCGGACGACATTAAACGACCCGAATGTCGTCCTCCACACAGAAAAAGAAACAGTGGGGGCATATAGGAGGATCCTGACAGTCCAAGGCAAAATACAAGACAATTGCCAAGGAGTAGAACTCGTACTAGACACAGGATCCACAGCAAGTATAATAAAAAGGGAACTCGCGAAAGATTTATCACTAATACCCTCTACGGAGGTATTAACAACTGCAGGGGGGTACAGAGTTGTCGCCCTGGGGAAAACAAAAGTAGAGATTAGTATCGGACCATTTCGTTGCAGCCACGAAATGTTGGTCATCGAACAATTGCCAAAAGACTCGATCCTAGGAGTAGATTTTCTCAAAGCATACGACGCTGTGGTAGACTTCTCCAACAATGAAATCGAACTAACAAACAATGGAAAAAGGATTAAGCTACCGTTCGGCAAGGATACCAGTAAAGGCAGCGCACTAACAGTAGAAAATCTCAAGAGGGCGCCGGAAGGAATGAAATTAGGCGCGGCGACCGACTACAAGCTGATCCCAAAACGTGAAATAACAATGAAACTAGCCATGCGGGGACAAACGGGGTTATCTATCACGACGCTGGACAACTACGACTTCCAAGCAGCCGAACCCTTCATAACGAAACACGGATTAGCCCTTAAGTCAAAGCCAAGAATGAGGGGTGCAGGGATTGAAATTGTGATAGAAAACCGAGGGCACTCGACAAAGCGAATATTCAAGGATACAACGATGGGATTGTAGTATCCTCCGGACTGTGTTGCAC